>VDFB02237009.1:0-41011 GCA_007258455.2 Sequoia sempervirens
TTTTATAACTTATATTTTTTAAATGTTTTTGATAAAGTTGCATTTGTAGGGTGTAGTACCCTTACACATCGAGACCAAAGGGCCAAAAAGAGACCAAGTCCAAAGTTACATCATAGACCAAAACAACGGAAAATAAAATAAATAGGCACAATAGACTGATAACAGAGAAAGACCCAACAACCCAAGACACAAACCCACCCATTACCTAGCTATATCTTCCCACTTCTCAAGGAGAAGGTTTAAGACATAATCACCCACCCAATTAGGTCCCTCACCCTCTTTCTTCTTCTCCACCTAGATTCCTTTAGTACCTCTGAGAGTGTGATAGCAGACCTATGGATGATCTTTATGGTGAAGTGCGTCAGTCAAGTAAACTTTTGTTCTAGTTTTTCCACTCGCATCTGCAGCTTGTTGAAGTCCTCTGACTTGTCATTTGTCCTCTTAATAGTCTTTTCCTTAATAGCCATAGGGTCCAAATACTAGGTGGTGGAATCCGCATTAATCATTTTTTTCATATCTGAGAAGTGGCTGGGTCCAACAAATTCCTCCCTCTCCTCAATAGTGTCCTTATTATACTCCTCTTTGCCGTTAGTTTTCCCCTCTTTTCCGCTAGTTTACTCTGAGCTGCTGGATATATTGTCCACCGACACCTCTTTCTTATTTTTAGCCAACTTATGAGACCTTCTAACACTTGTTTGCTCCATCCCAATGTCCACACTTTTCGCCACAACTGTATCACCTTTAGAATCTCTTTCCTTGGTGCTCTTTCCCTCACTGTCCATAGTCAAAATCTCCACCTGGCATAGAGTCTCCTTTTTACCCTTAGTCTTTGCTGTCAATTTGTTATCCTTCTTGGTGCGGGTATTTTTTAATTCACACAACCTGATTTTCACCTTTTACCAGGCTAAAGTCGTCCCTCCCTTCTTCTTTTTTGTAGGGGTTTTTGGTTTAGGTGCATTTTTGGTTTGAATTTCCATAGGGGGTTTTCCTCTTGGGTCCAACAGAAGCAGCAAGGGAGTGGTCATGCAGTTCCAACTCTTCAACATAGACAACAAAAATGGGTTTGGGAGGACAGAGGGCCAAATGGAAATGGTAGAGCTGAAGTATAAGGCCCTGGTGTAAAGGCAACGAAGATGGATTATTTGAGTTTTGGGTAGTAGCATTAAGGGTTTCCTTTATGGATCTTTCTAGGGAGGTTAGCAGAAAAAAGGAAAAATTAAAAGCATTTTGTGCCTAAGGTGATTGAGTAATGGTAGATGATAGAAATAAAAGGCCTTAAATCTTCCCTTAAGATTAACATACTTCATGAGAGCTAAACAAACTTGATCTCATGGTTTAGGAAGCACCTCCCTTTTGAAACCTGCATGCTTAACCAACTTCTCATTCTCTTTGAAGAATAGGGTTCCTATAGAATTCATCACATGAGTTGGGCTCAGTCTTGACTCTATTGACTCGCATCTCTTCACATCGAATCCAAAAGCTTTCCCAAAACAACAGAGTTAAAGAATTTTTTTGAAATGGCAACCGGTGATCTGACCCACCCCAATATCATCATTCCCAAACCAAGGACAATAATGCCTAATTAAGCCTTCCAATAGATCACACATGTCGGTAGTCATTTCCAAGAAATATATCATCATGGGCCATAATGGGGCTTTCTTTCTTAAGTACAACAAACTTAAGCTAAAAGCCATGATAATTTTGATCGGGTAATTATTAGCCAAAGATCTAGAGCTAACTTTGGTCTTGCACATAATCCTAGAAGTTTTGGTCATGTGATCATAATTAAATTTCCTTAAGTACAACACATCAAAGCTTAGAGCTAAGATAAATGTGGGTGAACAATAATTAGCCAACAAGTTGAAGATAAATATTTCCAAAAACGTTCCTAAAAATGTGAAATTTGTTGCAGTACATATTTTTTAAATGTTAAGGGTTAAGACTCTTTTAATTTAGTAATTATACATTAATGGTCATAGATAAAAGGGTAATCATTGAGGACAATATGCACTCATCTCAATAAATTATTTTCCCTTGTAAATTATTTTTATAAATTCTTATTGTAAATGTAAATTTGCTGTCTTGATCATTTTTAGTTAAACCATGAAATCAAACATTGTGTAAGGATACTACAAAATAATTTTAATAAGGAAAATAAAAATGATTGTCCGAGTTCACAATTGTGTTAAAAATTGTATCTATGGCGTTTTTAATCCCTTTGTTTGTCATATCATACCCTTACTTCTACATAGAAAAAGACATAATCACATGGCTATGTTGGTCTAATTACCTTGGCCATTTAATTTATCATATGCTTCTTAGATCTCATCATAAATTCTACATAGAAAGAGATGCAATGAATCAATTATATTGATATTTTAAGATTGTCTATTTGGTAGATGTAATATAATAGGAACTTATTTGCAATTTTTAAATAAAAGGGTAAAAAATTTATTGAATCAAGAAAATAGTACAAAGCCAAAAAGTACAATCCTCACACAAGGGGACAAAACTAGCAACATAACCATCAAAAAATTCCCAAGAAACATCTCATATCCTCCATAACCAGATCCTCCAGCTCCTAAGATAGTGATGCAAGGGCATCCTTGCATATTTCAAATTTTGGTTTTATTTTCAATTTTGTTGTGTATCTCTTGTGATGTGGCACTTCATGTTTGGGCTGCGAACCTTCTTTGTTGTTGGTTTGTGGTATCGAACTTCCATTTTTTGGTAGTAGAGAGATGTTTTGGGAGTTGCATTAGTTAAGAAAGGAACGAGCAGGAACATAACTATTTTGAAGAAGTTATTGAATGAGGAAGGAATGAGAGGAAAAAAAGAGCCTAATCTAGTTTAGAAAAAGAAAAGCAATGAGAGGAGAAGTGACTGTAAAAGAAAATAAGGAATTGAATGCGGATGAGTTAGAGAGACTACACAATTCTACTTATGCAAAAAGGGAGGTGGTTGTTTGAGAGAAGCCAAGTGAGAGACTTTGTATTCTTTAGTGTCTTGTGGTGTTGATGGTGGAAAGAGGCTGAACGATTTTGAGACCCTGCTTACTCAAAATTTGGTTATCATTGTTCCATCGTGGGTGCTGAGTTGGAATTTATTTCATTAATTCAATTAGGGAAGAGATCTTGTCACTCACTGTCTATTGTATGGGGGTGCTATTTTAAAACTCAGTCGAGTGTTTTTCATTTCTTGAGATTTGTCTTGTTCCCTCTTACAAGTTGGTCAAATGCATTTGCCTATAGAAAAGGGTATTTGGTAATGTGATTACACCCTCCTCTGTTTTAGATTAAGGAGGAAGTCTTTGTATAGTAGTTAGCGATTCAGTTATGATATATTTCTCATGGTGAGGCCGCTTGTGCCATTGTTTTCTGTTTCTTTACAAAAGTTATATGAGAACAAATAATTGCCTTTATAGGTTGTGTGTTGGTGGAGTCAATTGCATTTGTTTACAAATTTTGTCCTTCTTGTCTTTAACCTTGCTAAAGGGTTTAATTCACCAATTTTTTGTCATCAATTTGGTACCAGAGCCCAAAGATTTGGGGTTGTTGAGTGGGAAAAATGCCACCGAGAGTGATGAGAGGACAAGGAGGCAATCATGGTAGACATCTCTATGAAATGTTACAGAAGTTGATTGAACAAATGGATGCCATGGAGAGGGCACAATGAAGAGGAACACCAATGGATGAAGCCAATGATGTTGAAGAGGAAGAGTGACCACAAGCAGATAATGAGGAAGATCAAGAAGAACCCAAAGGAGTGGAGGAAAGATTGATTAGAGTAGTGATGAATGTAGGAGCAAAATAAAAAATAGAGGTCCCCTCGTATTTTGGAAGCTTAAATGACAAAGAGCTCATTGACTGGATCAATGATTTGGATAAGTTGGAGTACAAAGGAGTTGCAAAGGAAAGAAAAGTGAAGTTTTCTTGTACACGATTAAGAGGCCAGGTGAAAATGTGGTGGGATTATGTGCAGGCTAAAAGACACAAGAAAAAAAAGGAAAAAATCTCTTCTTGGGATCAAATGGTTTCCAAATTGAAGATGAAGTTCCTTCCAACAAACTACCAAACGAATATTTTCAGAAGATTGCAGAATATAAAATAGAAAGATATGTCAGTCAAGTAATACTTTGAAGAGTTCTACAAATTAGTGATTTAGCTAGGCCATAGCAAAGAGGATTTGAAAAAGGTGGCAATGTATTTGAATTGGTTGAGATACAGTTTGCAGGACAAGTTGAGTTTGGTGTCACCAAGAAATTTGGAGGAAGCCTACCAGTTTTCCATTAAAGCATAGGAGAAGCTGACGAGGAAGCAAAATCAACAAGGACATGATAGAGGATGAGACTATGCAAAAAAAATTGGATAGCAACACCATCAAGATGGAGAGGCAAGTAGTTCCAGAGGGAAATCTAAGTCAAAAAGGAGGTTATAAGGATATAGAAGAAATATCTGTTAGAAGCAATGGATATCAAGGAAGAGGCAGAGGTTTTGTAGGTAAATGCTTTAAGTGTAATCAGTATATGGGTCACAAGTGTTGGGAGTGTCCAAAATTATCCCAAGGAGGAATCAGGTGGTGCAAGAAAATTAGGAGAATGCATGATCAATTTCTCCAAGAAAAGAAGAACTAGGGTGAGGAGAATCTCTTTTTTTCAAAAGAGTGTTGCTGAAATTGCCAAAGGCGAGTCATGAACCAGTGCAATGGAAAGCTCTATTAAAAAAAAAAATGCAAAGTTGAAGGTAAGTGTTGCAAATTTATTATTAATAGTGGTAGTATGAATAATTTAGTGGCTGTAGAAATGGTGGATAAGCTAGGACTTAGGAGAACTAAACATCCTACTCCTTATAAAGTTTCTTGGCTTCAAAAAGGGCATCAGTTGTTGGTAGATGAATAGACTTTAGTAGAATTTTAGATTGGAAATTATAAGGATAGTGTGATTTGTGACATGATGCCTATGGAAATGTGTCATATATTGCTTGGTAGGCCTTGGTAGTTTGATCGGAAGGCTATACATGAAGGGAGAAGTAACACATATACCTTTGAAAAGGATGAATCAAGCATACTTTGCTGCCTATGTGTGAAAAAGATGAAAACAACAATACTAGTAGCAACATGAGTAAGGTGATGTTGGTAAGAAAAAAAGAGTTTGTAAATGGAAAAGAGACACAAGAAGTTGCAATAGTAACCAAGGAGGTAAACCTTCATTTTCTTCAAGGTTGCAAAGGCAAAAATAGTACTAATTTGCAAAGAGGATAGCCAACAACATATGTTGGCATAGGTGATTGTGAAATTGGGGCAGCTATTGTTACTCTGAAGGATGCAAAGATACATAGGAGTTTGGAACAGTAGTGTCTAGATGAATACATGAGCACAAACTTGCACAAATAGAGTGTGGAGATAGCAAAAGAAAATGGGGAAGATGGCTTGGCTCTTTGAATTGAGGTAGTAGAGTGAGAATGGCTTGTAGTGACAAGAGGTGTGATGAATAGTGCATACACCAATAATGAGGTAAGATATCAGTTTTCAAACCCCTTGAATGCAGTTGAAGATGATACAATGAGAGATATGAAAAGGTATTCAAAAGCCAAACATAGTGGAGTTGATTATTTTTGGAGGGAAATACAAAATTAATGGGAAAGGTGCAACGATGAGAGGTTAACTAGAGAGTGGGCGAAGTATATTGGAGATGATGAGATGGGTTATGGAAAAGGAAATAGTCTAGTGGTTTGGGATCATTTGTAGCCAACAAATGGAATAAATATGAAGAGCGTATGGGGAAATTCAATGTATGGAGGTTTGGTCAAATGTTGGCAGAAAAGAATGAAGTAATGGTATTGTTCATCGGCCTTAAGGGGTAGGCTACAAGTGCATAGCACTTGGAAGGGTAGTCCTACTACCCAACTCCTTTTGTGAGCTACACTCACAAACAACTCCCCTGAGAGCTTGATGCAGGGGCATCCTTGCATATTTCAAATTTTGGTTTTATTTTCAATTTTGTTGTGTACATCTTGTGATGTGGCACTTCATGTTTGGGTTGCAAACCTTCTTTGTTGTTGGTTTGTGGTATCAAACTTCCATTTTTTGGTAGCAAAGAGATGTTTTGGCAATTCATCAATCAAGAAAGGAATGGGCAGGTGCATAAATGTTTTAGAGAAGTTGTTAATTGAGGAAGGAACAAGAGGAAAAAAAGAGCCTGATCCAATTTAGAAAAAGAAAAGCAACAAGAGGAGAAGTGAATACAAAAGAAAAGAAGGAATAAAATGAGTTAGAGAGACTACACAAATTTGTTTATGCAAAAAGGGAGGTGGCTATTTGAGAGAAGCCGAGTGAGAGACATATTGGAAACTCTATATTCTTTGGAATCTTGTGGTGTTGATGGTGGAAAGAGGCTGAACGGTTTTGAGACCTTGCTTACTCAAACTTTGGTTATCATTGTTCCATCGTGGGTGTTGAGTTCGAGTTTATTTCATTAATTCAATTAGGGAAGAGATCTTGTCACTTGGTGTTTATTTTATGGGGGTGTTGTTTTAAAACTCAGTCAAATGTTTTTCATTGCTTGAGATCTGTCTTGTTCCCTCTTACCAGTTGGTCAAATGCATTTTCTTGTAGACAAGGGTATTTGGTAATGTGATTGCGCCCTCCTCTATTTGGGATTAAGGAGGAAGTATTTGCATAGTAGTTACTGAATTAGTTTTGATATATTTCTCGTCATGAGGCTACTTGTTCCATTGTTCCATTGTTTCTTTAAAAAAGTCATATGAGAACAAATAATTGCCTTTCCAGGCTACGTGCTAGTGGAGTCAATTGCATTCGTTTACAAATTTTCTCCTTCCTGTCTTTAATCTTGCTAAAGGTTTTAATTCACTAGTTTTCTTTCTTTAGATAGACCCTTAGGAAGAAAACCCCAATCTTCCACATTCCAAGTTCCCATTCGCTCAAACGCCCATTTAGCCAAGCCATCAACCACCTTATTCCACTCTTGTGGGATATGACAAAAGGTGATAGAATCCAAAGCCCCACCTAGAGCAATAATCTTCTTGACCACAATAACCACTTGCCAACTGACATAATCAAATAGACGCTTATTCAACATATCAATAACAACCTAAGAGTTTGACTCACAAACAATACATCTCCAACCGAGAGCACAAGCCCATTCTAGTGCCAAAAGAATAGCTAAGGCCTCCATAAAGTTATTAGTGTGTTGACCTTTATAAATAGAAAAGAAAAACACCACCACCTCAGAGCTATCCCTGCCAACACCACCAACCCCAACATGTCTAGGATTGCCTCTAGATGACCCATCATTTTTAATTTTCATCACACACCAAGGAGGGGGGTGCCAAATACCACTTCACTGAATCTTCTCCCTACCACCCCATCTCTGCCTAATCAATAGGCCCCTCCTATAGTACCAATAGTAAGTCCCAAAGTCCTAACCATATCCAAATCGCTAGGGTCCACAGGTATAGATAGATCACACCTAGTTGCCAAAGTCTACTCAATAACCCTCATGATTCTCAACCATAGCTGACCAACCAACAACTTCTTATCCAAATTAATCCTACAATTGTATTCTAACTAGATATGCCAAAGAATCAAGCTAGCACCAATAATCCAAGCTATATGGAGGAAAGGGGTTTTAGTTAGAGAATTCGCCTATGCCTTCCAAAAGTCATCTAAAGAACCAACATGTATGCATGGTTGGATCTAGATACTCCACCAGCAGTGCCATATCTGTCTAGCAAAGGGGCACTAAAAAAAGAGATGAGAAGTACACTCTTCATGACAAGTGCACATAACACACATAAAAGGACCTTGAAAACCATGCTTCCAGAGATTCTCCCAAGTGAGGCATCTTCTTTGAATCACAATGTAACGCCCCGCCATGCAACCCTAGGGGAAGTTGCAATTTACTACACAAACAAACTAATTTCTTTTTTTAAAAAGAACAATTAGAAAAATTAACATGCAAGTTAACTAACCATTGCCAACCAATCCCCTAAGGTTGCGAGATTGAGTTACTTAAACCCAAACATGGAACAAGAATTAACCAAAACATTAGATTACTTAAAGCATTAAGAACACATACATTCCATACATAATAATTTGCATCAAGAATATGAAGTGCCACTTGATTCCAATGATATCATTTACAACATAATTACAACACTCATTCCCCGAATGAGATAAATCTAGAAGCATGATTACATATTACAAATTCCACCTCGATAACAAATGAGGGGTAATAAAATACAAGATCAACTGAAAGAATAAGCATGAAAAGAAATTGGAACCCACAAAATCTCTATCTAGAAATCTTGTCCACACGTACAAGAAGCCAACCCAACAAATTAAGGTGCACGTTCCACCCAACCATGTGATACCTAAAGGCTCACCCCCTGTGCTAGGAGATTGTAACCAGGAATTCCTACACAAGACCATCTACCTCTAGACACAGGCTAAAACATAACTGAACTGAAAAAGATACAAGTATAAGATCACTTACACAAAGGTACAATGCTTCCAGAGAACAATGATCATGTACATCATTTGTGCATCACATAATTACTGATTAACTGTTGACATAGGAAGAGTGTCATACATAAATTTCCACGAGTTACCCTAGCTCAACCTTCTTAGGCTACCAGACCCCCATCTTGGGTTACCCTGGCTTGCCTCTACCGGCTGTCGGACCCTCATGCAAAACTATGCGTCTCGTCTCATCTCAAGCCTTAACAAACACAAGCTTCAAGAGAGACATTCATTATCTTTATTTAGTGTGAAAGTGCCCCATTAATTTCTTTTAAGTTATCACTTAATTAAACCCTAGGTGAGTTACCCTGGCGCCTCTTTGTGTGCCGAACCCCCACAAAGAGCCACTCTCCTATCGACAACACATGCGATACAAAGCCACAATCCAATGGGTAAACTAGAAAGACGACCTCTCCAATCTAGGGAGGAAACAGGTAAAGGAAACTCGCTCCAAACACTAGAGGAAACAAAAGTACAACCCCACTCCTTCCAAAGGAGGCACAATCCTCATAACCCTCTCCAAATCCCAAGGAGGCACAAATCCCCGTTCATGAAAACCGGGTGAAACCACATGGTGTAACTGTACGCACTTTCCATGACAACACAGGAGTTGACTAACATAATGACAACCCATACTAATAACCGAACCCCTATCAGAAGACTTCAAAGCCTTTACTGTAATTTCACAACATTGAGGACAAACAAATAAACACTAAAAGCATTTCAGACAATTAAATAATCTAATGTTTGGATTTCCTAAATCTAGTCAATCATAGTTTTCATTACTTGCATCTATCCAATCAAATAAACCCATTTCTTTTCATGACATTGAAATATTCAAAAACCAATCATTTACTCTAAGTTTCACAATTAAATTCCATAGTCAAAGCGTTTTAATAAAGTCATTTGATTAAAATAAATCAATCATTAACTCTACGTTTAACAGTTATATTCATAATCGAAATATTTTAATAAATAAACTCGTCTAATTAAAATAAATCATTCATTATCTCCAAGTTTCACGATCATATACTATAATCAAATATTTTAATAAATAAACTCATTTGATTAAAATAAATCATCCATTATCTCTAAGTTTAACAATTTTATTCATAATCAAAATATTTTAATAAATAAACTCATCGGATTAACATAAATCATTTTAATATGCATGCATTACATTTCGAATACCCACTATATATATTCTATTATTAATATAAATTAATATTTTAATATAATAAAATATAATATAAAATATTATTTACAAATATTTTAATATTATAAAATATTATATATATATTAATATTTTAATATTATAAAATATAATATAAAATATTATTTATAAATATTTTAATATTATAAATTATAATATATAAAATATTATTATATATATATTATTTTATTTTTACAAATAATAAAAAAAAACACCCCCATTTTCTGGGCCGCGCGCCATGCTGCAGGGTTGGGGCGGTTGTGTTCACACACAGCCGAACCCCCAATAGGGCCGACTATGTGTAAACACAGTTGCAACCCCAATAGGGGTGGCGGCTATGTTTACACACAATCGTCCCTTGCGGTGGTGGCTGGGTGGGGTGCGCGTTGGGCGCAGTTCCCCCATCGTGCCTCCCATGGGTGGTGCGGTGGGGTGAGCCCCCAGCGACCCCCACACAGCAATTTTTGAATTTTATTAAATAAATAAAAAAAACTAAATGACTACAGATTTTTTAAATCTGCCCAGAATTTTAACTAGGGTTTCAACAACAATTTTAAATACAAAAATAAAATCTTCACAAAAATACAGAACAACTTCACATATGTTTTTTTTAAAAAAAACAGGGTTATTACCAAAAAATAATTAAATGAAAACCCTAGTATATTTATAAATATATTTGTGTCTTATTGTGCAAATGCCCAACAAAATCTTGCAACAAAACAATGAATTTTTCAACACAACCAGAGGGTTTAAATCCCAGTTTTGACAACAAATCTCTCTTGGTTTTCTTCCTATTTTTCCATTGTTTGATTCTAGTTTTGGTTTTCATTTCCAAATTTCAACAAGTTTGCAAGTTTTCAAAACAATTTCTTATGGGTTTCATTGGATTTAAACAACATTTCAAAGATTTCCAAATAGCATAATGAGGATTTAATCTATTTTGAAAATGAAATAAAGCAAGAACAAAGAGGAACCTGATTTTTCCTCCAAAGCTTGAAGAACTTCCAAAAGGGTGCTTCAACTCCTCCTTTGAATTCAGCTCAAACAAGAGTCTCCAATTCCTTTCACCAATCCAAGCAAAAGCCACAGCCAAGAAATCTCTTCCCCAAATTGAAAGTTAAAAATTATATGAATTTACATTTGCTAAAATAGAGATTTTCCCCAAATTAGTCAAACCCCTAAAATATCCCCACCCACTAAATTTATTGCAAAATTTGGAGGATATTTCCAATTTTTTAAACTTAAAACAAATTTCTATTTCTAATTGAAATGTTATGCATTTTCAAAATTCTTTAAAACAAAAGAATACCATCTTTGCAAATAATTTACTTTATCAACAATTTTCAAAGTGAGATTCAAAACACATTCTCCTTTTATTTATTTATTTTAATTTAATTCTAACTATCCAAACATGGTCTTTATATTTATATTTTAATTAAATCTTAATATCCAATAATTGCCAAAGCAACCATCACATTTAATAAATCACCCTTACTCTAATTAGTCAATAAACTCAATATAATTTTATTAATTCAATCAAATCAATCAATAAAATAAAAGACATTTCAACATTGCAATTAAATACATTTAAACATAGATTTAACTACACAAGCTATTTAATAACCTTTATAATTTACAATTAAATAAATACTCAAGGTGAAATAAACCAAATTAAAACAACCAACCCGACAACAACTTGACAACACGCTATGACTAGGGTGACGACTTGGCACGAAAAACCTAGCTACTATCTCCCAATCAATTTCCGTTGGTCAAAAGACACACTCAAACTTGTGAACCAGGTGGAGTCGATGTCATGTACTTGTCAACCTGCAACCAACAAGTACATCGAACATGCATACATATGTAATATGATCAAACACACCGTGAAGAGGAAATCTCAGAATCGTAGGGCACTCACAAGTGAGTGATACAATCCCATCCCCTTCACCAATACACAATTACTAACTGACAATTCTAACATCAATGATATGATCAACCGCATAAAACATCATTAAATCAATTATCTTCTAAGTTAATCCAAAACATGCCATACAGATAACATCAGAGTAAATTAACAACACATCAACATATAATGTTTACAACGCTTAACAGGTATCGGTCAAAAGTAACCAAGTTCCAAAGTCAAAGCATAGTCAAACACAATCATTACAAAGAAAACACTGCCGATCCAAATAGCCAAAACGGAGGCGTGTTACACACAATCCAAGAAAATAAATTGCACTTAGGCCAAGAAAACTTATTCCAAACTTGCTTCCACCATGAGACCCTTGAGCACCCCAAAACCTGATTGTCTAACACTTGATAACCAAAGGCAACAAAGAATTTTTGGAACTTATTTGCAATTTATCATTTAACCTAAATCCTTCTTTTCTCTATTGATTTTGTCACAATCAAAGTATTCATTCTCCACCTTGAAAGAAGCTCTAAGAGACACTCAAGGAAAAAAATTATAGTGATTACTTGACATAATTAGAAAAAGAAAAGAGGTAACTCTGCAAGGGATATTTTTGTTTTAAAAAGGATAAGTGTATACAAATCCCCTTCAAGCTAGTATGTGATCTAATTACACAAGGGCTAATTTTAGAAAATACCATGATATATATATATTAGTGAGGTATAGAGGGAAGGTATTACCTCTATTAATATCTCCTTTGTTAAATCTCTTAACTCATTGTAATATTGTTTCATTTTAATTTCAATAGTATTCTAAGATAGAAGATAATCATTATGTCAATGAGAATAAGGGTGAAGAGCAACAATTATGATCCTTGTCTCCAAGTTGACTGTTAAGAACATTTAATGCATAATAATTTTACATGACATCGATAAGACCTACTAGATAGCTTGTTAGATCATGTCATTGATAGTATATAGTTCAACTATTTCGTATGTTGATGAGAACTATTTCTTTAAATATCCTCCACCTGTCTATAATAATGATAATATTTGTATACATTGTTGCTCATTTTTGTGTATCTTGTCTAAGTTAGTTTTGGTCTTGAATGCATGTATCATTTATAAAATAAAAATAAAGTAGTCTTTCCAATTAAATTTTTTAATATGTATCTATTATTTTGTAATAATTATAATATTATTTGGAAGATATATGACTCAAAATAAAATTTTACAATTAAATCAATGCTGGGAACTTTTAGAAATAATCATCAATATTAATAAAGTTCAATACCTTCAAAGTATCTTCTTTTTATAGAATTGTCAAAAATATTTTAAATTATCAAATACCCATGTTTCTTTAAAGAACCAATAATGGCACCTAAAGGTGCCACACATATGTAAAAAATTATGAACAAGTAATGCATGCAATGGCTCTAAAAGTGGCATAAATGAATAAAAAATACAAGCACATAACATTAATCTAAAAAATGTGTATTTAGCTGAATTTAGGCAAGAAAGTAATAAGCTATAAGCAACCGGATTTTGAATTTGAAATTTGTAATCAAGGAAGATAGATCTGCAAGTGTGAGATCAATCATACACTTGTAAGACTTAAGGTTAGGACAATTAGGTACTAATATCAAGGAGATACTATAATTTTTTGAAATAAGTGCATGTATAAGAATGATGAGCAATTAAATATGATAAATGGATTAGAATGAGTGTGAATATGGATTAGATATGAATAAAATGGATGGGAATGTATGTAAATGGATGAGTAAATCCTTACGGGAAAGAGCCTCACTTGACACAAGAGTGTGCCATTTGCTAATATGTTATTGTATTGTCCATTCTACAAAAATAGAAAAAGAGCTAAATGGAAATTGATATGAGTATACAAATTTCACCATGCATTTTGTGATAGGCTTAAAATATTGTATATATTTACATTATTCTTAGTGTATTTATATATAGTAACTATTATGTTCTATACTAGAGTTTTGGAAAAATTAACATATTATCTTTTAAGTAAGCATTATACTTTTTAAATTAAGTTAAAAAAGGTAATAGGAAAAATTAAAAAATATTTATTAAATAAATAATTAAAAAAAAAACTTACTAAAACAATCTTATATTAGAAGTTAAGAAAATATTTATTAAATGAATAATTTATTAAAAAAATTACTAAAAACAATGTTATATTAGAAGTTAAAAAAATATTTAAATATATTGTAAATTGTTTCTATTTTTAGAATAAACTTTGAAACTAAAATACCATGACTTTGCAATCAAATTTTAACCAGAGGAAGATGGGCATTAAGAATCATCGTACTAGCTGAAAGAGCAATCTGCACATAGCCCTAAAATCTACTGAAAATTATTCCACACATCACATCATTCATTGTCTGTATACAAATTTAAAATATAGTAAGAACTATGTTTAAAGATTTGGTAACTTAAATATAAGATAATCAAGTTTCTCTTCACAATTTCTTAGATACATTTTAGATACTTTCTATGAGATATTTGTAAAGAAAATGTATAAAACCATACCCCTTCGGTTTGATTCTTTATTTCCTTTATATCTTGTAAGGGGAATTCAGTATGAGAAATAGTAATCGGTAAAAATTCAACTCTAGGGAGTCCTCTTATTGGCAGCTTGCTCTCTTCCATCCATCCCATCAATCTCAATAAGAAATCTATAACATCAACCATTGTGTACCACAACACCACCACCACATACCACAACCTTTGAAAATGTCTCAATATGAACCAATTATGAGTGCCTTGTGATTTCTTTTCCTTAAGGAAATTAAGCTTTATGGGTTGAGGAAATGTGGGTGGGAGAGCAGGGTTGTTAGCTATGGTCACAAAGGAAAATAATGCAGACATCAAAGAAACATCATATCCAATTGCATGATGAACTCTAATTATACAGGTGGCTTCTGCTTGGCTTGTTTTGTAATTACGTACATGGATTTCCCAAAGAGGATGGGAGTAATTGAAGGGTTTTAGATGTAAGTTGCAAATATAATCCTTCATCAATGAATCATAATACTCTAGTCTAGGTGGGAACTTTGGAATAAAAAAATGATCATCCACCTTCACTCTTATTCTCTTCCACATCATTTCTCCCTTCTCATTCTCCTACAAACAAACAAAAAGGAATATTTATCAATATACAGGGAGTAAGAGAAACAAGTATGGAATAAAAAGGATACAATTGCAAATTTTGTTTATTTTTAAAAAATAAAAATTAATGATTTTAGAAATTAAATATGTAATATATTATATTAAAATTTTAAAGAGAAAAAAATATTATAGTTTAAAAACAATGAAATAACTTTAAAATGTAATTTGTAACAAAATTAAGGACAATTTAAATTATCTATCACATAATTCAATTTTATTATGGAGTATAGATAGTTTTACTATCATTCCAATCAAAGTGATTTGTCATGCTATGAAAGTACACCAACCATATTTCTTAATTATAAATTTCTAAACTTGTTAGAAATTAATTTATTTATCATCGTTGCAAAAAATTTAGTCTAACAAAAAAATTCTCAATCAAACAAATAACTTCTTTCCATTATTCATATCAATTTAGTTGTTTAAGAGTTTTTGACATCCTTCATGACTAAATTCCATTTCATTTTTATAGATTTGTATATAAAAATTAATATATATATTTTCAAGAGACGAATCGATACTTGATGGGATCCACGAAGCAAAGTTCTAACACAAACCACTATAACCTCTATCCCCATAAGTTTCTCTCCACTCATGCAAATGTAAATCCAAGAGAACCACTTCAATTTTTTTTATATATTTGCAAGTTCGATTCCCTTAGATTCGCCCTTTTTACAATAACAAGGTTTGAAAATAAATTTGAGAATTTTAGGTTTTTTAGGTTGGCCTTCAAATTTTTTCATATTATTTTTATAATTTTTTTAGAGTTTTCTAGATTATATTTTTTGTTAATTTTTTTGTTAAAATGGATTAGGTTTTTAAAATATTCTTTTGTAATTATTATTGTGAATGACACAAAACATAATACCCAAGAGAACAAGGAAAATTTCTTAAATAGTTATAATGAGGTAATGATATTGATATCTTGTAAATTTTAACTTATTCATTGATGTTGTCAATTATCTCTTTTAATGGTATCAAAATTATAGTCTTTCAGCTTTATACTAATTATATTTTCCTCTTCTTGTGTATTGCAACCAATTTATTGAATATAGAAACCTAATGCACCAACTTGTCAATAACAACCATGAAAGGAAATCTCATATAAAACACCTTGCATTCAAAAACTCAATACCAAATTTTATATATGGATATTTACTATGAAAACATACAAACTTAGAGATTAAAAGATATGTACAAATAACAATAATTTAATAATAGTTTAAACACCATGATTACACAATTTTGTAGTTAACAACGTAAAATATATAAATTACACATACACATGGTCAACCTTGTTGAAAGAATAAGGAGGAAAATTAAACTCACTCTTTGTCTTCCCTTTGCTTGCCTAAACTTATAGGAACTCAACTCTCTTTCAATTATACATTTCACATATACATAGAAAGCATGCTTTTATAAACACAAGCCACTCATTGTATTTAAAGATATTTCCCTAATTCATTCAATTTTTTTAACACCACTCAAATTGTCCCTGCAGAACATACCTATATCATCCCAAATAGATCTTTTATGCAAATATTATTGAGGGTCAGCCATCATACAATAAACATGTTACATCCCATGTGTTATTACCTATTTACTATTACCTAGTTTGGTAAATTGCTTTAATAAATGTGAATGAGTTTTTATGAAATTTGATGGAAATATGATGAATGGATGTTTGATTCAATTTAATGTTTTATAATGATTCTTATATAAAACATGTGATGCATATGAATGTATTGATTTGGCTAACTAAGTTGTTATGGTGAACTAAGCTGAATGCAAGAACAAATTCAAACCTCTGGAAGAGAGGGGAAGTGTCACTTAGGAGAAGAACTTGGTTTGTTAACCTTTAATTCAGCTTTACTAAGCATTCACACACTCACGCTCTAGTTGGTCTTAGTTAAGTCAAGTCAATTCAGGTAATGGGTAAGTGATCTTCAATTTTGATTGTGAATGTTTATATTGGTTTGCAATCTTGTTTTATGAATGTTTGGAATGAGGAATTTGATGAAGTCTTGATGTTGAGTTGAAGTCCTTCCTTGTGTGTTTATTGTTATATCGATGATACATATGTATAAAATGTATATATGTATATATGTATATATGTACATGTCTATGGTAAACTCAGACATGTGAGTGAATTACATACATGAGTATACGTAGGTAGATGTACCTACATATGCTCATGGACGGATTACCCATAAGCATGGGAATATCGATTGGACTAAAATGACATACGTGTATATATATCAATTGATGGTTATGAGTATGAGTGTTTTTATAAAGATATTGAAATAATATTATGCTTATGTATATATAGTATATATATTAATATATATGTAGAAAGTAATATAGTTACATATATATATATATACGTAATGTTATTCTTTATATATTTATACATACATATATTATAATATATGATTGAAAGTCATTTGAGATAATCACTAAGCACAATTTATAGCACTATTATTATTAATAATAGAGAAGTTCTTAAGTGAATAAAGGCGCATATGATAATACATGGCACAACCTTTAAAAGCATGATAAACTAGCACATTAAACAATATTAGACCAAGTCAACCAAAGTAAGAGGCATGTATGAGTTTATAAGTTATTGTGTATACATTTCAATGAGAAGTTAATAGAGTTTTAAAACAATAAGGAAATAATCTACCCACGCTATCCTTATGGGGTGCCAACTTATGAATGTGGCACCAATCTAGAAGTGTATGGAATGTAAAAGAAGTCTGCAATCTGTGCATAAGTCTGATAATAGCCTTGAGACTCAGTCAAAAGTAAACTTGGTTGTAATATGTGAAGGAATTCGATTTAGGAAACTTGTTTTGGAGCTTGCTATTCATTTGACTTAGTAAAAGAGTCTTGTTGTCCCTTGTAACAATTTGAATCTCCATTTAAATGGTGAGGATTGTTATGTGTTACAAACCTGTAAGTTAGCTTGGTGATTCCTTGCATGAGGATAGAAAGGCAAAAAAAATATTAACTTGTTTGTAGCCTCTGGTTGCTCACAATTTAGTATAAATAGAGGCACTCATCCTACCAATTGCTATACTTATCAATCTAATTTCCTTGTGTTTTTTTGCTAAAATTTCTATGCAAAGTGAGTTGAGAGTTGTTTTTTTGTTTTACATTGGTTTTGTTGAGATATTTAGTGAGAAGCTAGTAGAGGAATTTGGGGTTGTTCTTAGAGGAAGTTGAAAGTGAGCTTGAGCCATTAAGCTAGGAGGGAAGATTAATCAGTTGGAGCTTTAAATAGACATGTTGATTTCTACTCCTTTGTTATTATGTTTGAAAGATTGTCTTTTATGTGTGTAATGATGCTTGCATGTCTTTTGTATGTTACTTATTTGTCTCTTGAATTGGGAAACCTTTCTTTTGGGTTTATACATATATAGATATTTATACTATAATGGGTTTTGTATGATTATATACTATTTATACTACACGTAGAAAGTCAACACTATATGTAGTATGGAAATACTCTAGGTTCATAACATTAGATAGAGTTGTATTATGATTCTTATAGCAATTTCATTTAGATATGAGTTAATGGGAAGGTTATTCTTGGGGTTAGCATAACCCACGAGAAAGGGGAAAACCTTAGAATAGAATAATAATAGTCAATATAAATCAAGAAATTAAATGTGGTGAATAGATGACCTCACTCGAAGTTACTGGGTGATGAATCTTTGGCCAAAGTAGTATAGGTAGCCACTATCTACATTTCCAGTTCACTGTGCAATCTAATTTACATTCTAGGACGAGGTAATCATACATGAGGTAGTAGACATTATGGTAGCTCTAGATATGTAGGACACATCACTATGATCAAAAAAGGCTATTTGAATGATGAGGTTACCAAATCAATCTCTTCGTTGAAGGGAGGGCTATCTTACCAAGTTTTGTAGATGTGCGAAGCACCGCAGTAAGTCCATGGTTGGTCGAAAATCACTTGAGTGATGCTTCTCCTCATGTAGTTGACAACCAATATTTGGGAGAAGGACATTCTAGACCATTTGTATTTCTAGTTCATGTAAGCTTGTTAAATAAATGTATGCAATCATGTGTCCATCTATATTGAAATTGTAAAAGTGAAATGTTATCTTGAATATATTTATGTAAAGTGAAATAATGCTTATATTATTGAAATGATTCTTTGATTATGCAATGGGAAAGTTTGGGAAATGTTATGTTTCAAATAATGCATTTATTATTGAATATAATTTTTTTATTATTGTTCATTACATTAGATGCATAGACAATTTACTTGTGGGTAAAACTTAGTAAAATTACTAGGTAGAACAATGGGCATGTTACATGTGGTATCAAAGCTAGTGGGTTTAGCTCTAGAACCTATGTGCTCGCTATGTTTCCAATCCAACATTATATGAGTCTAATGTTTGGAAATTCTTGTGCCAAGATGGTATATCTCAAGATGAATGCGAGAAATTTAGTAATAAAAAATGAGCACTACCTACGAGCCAAGAAGGAAAGAGATTACCTTGTTTGAACCATTGAGGGAACTAATTATGACAACACCATTTAGCTGAGTGATACCGATACTTTCACTCATGCCCTTTTGTGAATCAGTCAAGAGAAGAGAAGGATGAAAGAGGCTACCAACTTCAACTTCTTACCTTTTGTCTCTTCGGCCAAGTTGAACTCTTTATCACTTTCTATGGATATTCCCTTAGAATGTAGTGTTAGTCAAATCATGATATTTAGGGATCCTCATGTTCTTCCTTTAGCAGAAGTTATTGTAATAGCCACAAGTGGTGAATCAAAGGGTTTTGTACCTCAAAACTATGTGTTTGAGGATAGATCAAAGGGTTATTATCTTTTCGATGATGCATATGAGCAAAAATCTAAGGGTTACACCCCAAAAATTTATTGTAGAAGAGGGGGACTGACTACTCCAGGACTGTAGGTCACGAAAGAGTCCTAAGAAATAGCTAACCTAATCTACGTCAAGCTTTGTTACACGATTCAGAAGGGTTAAGTTGTTAAGGTATAAAAGGAAGAGTAATCTAGTTGCTGCTATATTTTTGCTAACTCGAATGTTTCAAAGGGTCAAATGAGATGATTACTAGAGTTCAATCTACTGGCCAGATAACTCATTTCTTGAGGAAAGTAGTGCAGGACATAGAATCCAACATGTTGCACTATTGTCTCAGTGGTGCGTTGATGTTTGTATAGATAGAGAGTCTAAGAAATAGTTTAAAACACTAAAAATTTGAATAACAACCTGAATAATGAAGTTTTATGCTATGATGGAATAACAGAAATGGTATGGAAATGAAATACAACAAGAAGAATACTTTAACTAAACTATGCTCAAATTGACAAAGGAAGTGAGAAAATGGTATCAAACTCCTTGCAACATGATTCTTAGAACAACTCCAATCGAAAAAAACTACACACAAGGCCAAGAAAAATGTTGGGGCTATTTTTAGAGGACTATCTCAATCAGTCCCCCGCTTTTATGTTTCCACCTCCACGGACAACGAAATAGCGACGATGTAGAAAATGATAAAGGAAGTGTATTAAAATGAAAGATTCCAAGCAATAACACAAAACACAATATTCTACTATGTAAATACAATGATGCAAAAGCAAGGGACAATTGGAGATATCACCTTCATAGCTACATGCTCAGAAGGCAAGTAAAGGAAGGAGCGAGCTTGCAAGTTCTCCAACAACAATGATGTCACAATGAACGAAGTAGAGAAGCAAAGAAATTAACAGTTTGCAACTACAATGGAGTGATGGTAAAGCTTAAAAGTGTGTAGTTGATCACTAGAGCACGAATAATTCAGTTGAGAAGCCAAAGAGAATGAGGTTCTAAGAAGATGGATAGAATGAAAGATTAAGGAATTCGAATGGAAAGAGGGAGGCAAAAGAGTTGTTTTGCGTCGATCAAGGGAGCGAGAGGCATTATGGTTCATATCTAATGAAGAAATGTAATGCCTCTACAAATTCTTGAGGTAGGAATCCTATCAAGATAGTAGCGGCATGCGTGGATGTCCATGCGGCGTGCATGTTCCTTGAAAAAATTCCTCCATTGACACAAAAATGGGCTATCGGGTGGATAGGGAAAGGTGGTGGATGTGGGAATTGCATCATCGGGTTTCATTTTCTAAGGTAAGGGATATGTAAATGAGCAACTATTCTAGGGGTGAAAATTCACACCATTACATTTTTCCCCCACTTTAGTGAGCATATGCATTAGTGAATGCAAGGTAAAGTAGAAAGAAGTTGAAGAGAATATACCTAAACTGTTGAGGAAGAAGGCCACAATCTGACATGCTTGAACGTGCATGAGAGAGAGATGGATCCATTAGTACTCATTCCTATGTAAATTTGAACAAAATCTCTACATATGCTCGGTCCTACATAATTTTCTCCACAGGTGGTAGTCCTGTAGAAGATGAACAAAGGTTCTATAGGTGCTTGGTCC
Source organism: Sequoia sempervirens (assembly GCA_007258455.2). Lineage (NCBI taxonomy): Eukaryota > Viridiplantae > Streptophyta > Pinopsida > Cupressales > Cupressaceae > Sequoia > Sequoia sempervirens. The sequence continues at coordinate 21,351 of VDFB02237009.1, forward strand.
TGTAGAAAGAAAGAACTTTATAGGTGCTCAGTCTTGGGGGTAAAAAAAAAGGCTCCGTAGAGTCTGATTGGTCCTTACAGGTGCTCGGTCCTGCAAGGTAAGCTTGATGATTTTCTCGGTCCTCCAATCTTGATTGTAAAAGGAGCTTCACAAGTGCTCGTTCCTACAAAGAAACATGTTTTAATCTATAGAAAAAACATGTTAGGAAAGAAAAAGTCACGTAGACAGAGAGTCATATCTCAAAACAAGCTACTGAAGGAGAAAATTTCAAAGGAATCCTTGAAGAGCCCTTCAAGATTGCAAGGGTCCTACTTAGAGGGACACTCCATTTGAAAAGTGATGAAATTTTCGCAAATGATCCTGTCATCAAGGAATCCTTTTGAAAGATCTCTTTCTTCAAGGAATCCAGAAAAAATAATGGCCTTCTTGAAGGAAACCTTTCTAATTCTTTTCGCTATGAATTTGATTTTGAAAGAAAATCTTATTGAGGGGATCCTTACTGAAGGATGTGATTTTTGAAAAGTGTAAAAATTTTCAGTAAGGCATTCGTTGGCCACCAAATGCACCTTATTGAAAATTAGAAAAGTAATCTTATTGAGGGGATCCTTACTGAAGGATGTGATTTTTGAAAAGTGTAAAAATTTTCAGCAAGGCATTCATTGGCCACCAAATGCACCTTATTGAAAATTAGAAAAGTAGGAGCCTCCCTTAGGATGGTGTGTGTGAATTGAAAGAGCACATGACATCCTAAGGAGAGAGAGGAGATGAAGAGATGCCATGGCCCACAATACATGACAAGTTGTAGATGTGGAATTTCTATCACACATGCAAGGGACAACACATAGGAACCACACCACTAAGAAACAAGAAAAGAAGAGAGAAAGATAAACAAGGAAAAATAAGCAAAGACGAAGAAATCAAGAGAAAGGGGGATCTGATAATCTAGGGTTAAAACTGTTCATAGATATAGATAGCTATAATATATTATACATATGAAATTTCATCAATCCTCAAATGTATCAGAACATGAAGATCACATGAAGAAAAAATAAAAATAAAAAAATTGGTCAACATGGAAGGGAAGCCTAAATGCCCCAACACTTTGCATCGTCCCCAATCATTGAAAATCAAATTACAACATATAGAAGAAGTTAACAACACAATTTCAGTCCTATATCCAAGAACCTACAAGGGTGACGGTGGTCCTCTAGGAACACATAAAAGAAAGCATGGGGGAAGCACAACACACACACAAATCTAATCTATAGATAAAGAAGAGGTACTCCCTATTCCTCATCAACTAGGAGGTCGATGTTCTCCCAATCTAGATCATCATAAGGGGAGGGTGAATGAGCCTACAAGGGTAGGATAGTGAGGGGAGCACCCTCTGACTCTCCTATGATAAAAGCTAAGGAAGAAGGCCCCTAAAGGTCTCCTTCACTCAAATCTTGTGAGGTAAACGTCATTGATCTCACAAAGATCAGTAAGAGAGCTAGGACATCATCAACCAAGTTAAATATGCATTTAATAGGAGTTCCATGTGTTAAATGAATGGTAGATGAAGGAGGCACCCAAGATCCACCATCGACCTCATCAAAAAGGATGGTGACAAACTTAAGATATGTTGGGGCTACCTCTTTCACAAGGATGACACAAGCCAAAGTGAAACCCTCTCCAGAAGAAGGTGATCCCTTCTTCTGACCTCCTTTGGAAGTGAGGTCATCCTCCAACTTATGCTTTAGTGGAGGATGAAAAATCTGCACAAAAGAAGCAGAAGGTGAGGAGGAAGAGGATAGAGGTGTAGTAGACACCATCGTGGTGTTCGACATGTCCATGGTCTAGGAAAATGGAGGGATGTATAGAAGGGAAATTAGAAGAGGGGGCTCCATCGAGGGAGCGATGAACACATACACCCTTTTGGGGTGAGGTTCATCATCATTTGCAGGGGGAGCTAGAAGAAAAACTGAGGTGAAGGTACTAAAATGGAAGGAGAAAAAGTAGCCAAAGCCTTCCTCCAGCACTTCGCTCATGCACAAGCCAGTTTCGTCGGCTCCAAACTAGAAGTTGCTGCTTGAAAAGGAATGGGAGGCTCCTTTTTTGCCATAGGTTTGTCCTCCACAACTATTTATGGTGGAAGGGAAACCTCTTGGATGGGAGTAGGAGCAGGAAGTGTAGGAGGGTAAATGACAACAGTTGGAGAAGAGGACATAGGCACCTCAACAATGGGACTCTTACCATTCACTGCTCGAGGGGAAGGAGCGATAGGAGGTTGCAGAGACCGAGATGTAGGGGAAAATCCATGAAGACCCTACCCCTTACCATAGACAACATGCCTTGACACTGTGGGTAAGATAGAAAGTTCAAATACTTGACGCTTGGCCTTTTACCAAGTGGGCACCATCAAAATCCCCATGTGAGGCATGGGAGTACAGGTCGAAGGCACCCCAATAGGGAAAGAGGTAGAAGTGGATGGAACAACAGAAGAAGAGGAAGGCTCTTAGGTGCAAGCATGCTTCTCCTTCCCCTTTTGTTGAGAGGAGGTAGCTTGTTGCTGAACAATCATAGAACCTTTGACTGAAATGGCATAAGGGGAGATAGGGTAGGTCACCTTCAACGCTATGCCCTTATTCTTATATTTGACATAGGTGTTGCCCCCACGTGACACCAATGGCTTATACCCGATGCCATGCACAACATGCACAAAGCCCTCATGAGAAAACTTCAAACATTTATGAATCACTAAAGCAACCACATTCATGGAAATTAGATATGGGATGCCTAGTTTCACTTTGAGCAAGTCTGAATCTGGGATGATATCAAAAGGAGCATTTACAGTCCTAGGTCCTACCAAGACTGAGAGAGTGATGGAACCAACTGAAGGGACTCAAAGTCTATCATGCATACTGATGAGAGCCAATTATGTCCCATTTTATGCCACATTTTAGCCTATTGCATATGCCTTAAATCCCATTCTAATATTCTATTTTCATATTATTCCATACCATTTTACCATTTCACGTTGCACATGATTAAATATATATAAGTGGTATTTAATATGGTTTTGGATAAAATATGGAAATTAATTATTAATTGTATTTACTAATAAGCATTATGATTTCAATCCTTGGAAAATAAAGCTTGCAACATGCAGATCACATGAAATTATTATCACTTTTTATGTGAAAAATATTCTTATCAAATTTTGGTCAAGAACTTCTATTTATCACATTTTGATCAACAATTTCCTCTTCAAAATAAGAATAGGAAATTGAAACAATGTTTAAATTTGTGGAAAACAACAAATAGAGCAAAATAAACTCAACCAAGGCTCCATGTGTGCTATTCTTGTGGACTAGGGAAGGAAACCTGTGATGGAGATGTGTTGCTAAATCGTTGGAGAAAAATCTGCAAATCTTCACATCTACCTTTCACTAGACTTTATGTTTGTATTATTTAGCTACGTGGGTTCATTTCATGATAGTATCTTTGCACATCATTGTTATTTTCCATATAAAGAGAAGAATCTATTATAACAGTTGTGCTTGCCAACTGTGTGGAGGGGAAAAACAAAATCATGTCTTCTATTCTCATCTGCTGTTACAACATCACTATTTTAATCTATGGGTAGCGACACATATTTGTCTCTTCTAGTTTTTTGGCTGTAGGCCAAAAAAAACTCAATATTTTTTGTATTTCATAGTTACAAACTGCTTATATATAGTTACACATAGTGTAATGGAATGAATAGACTTTTTGTAGTAGATTTCTGTATCAAACTTTTGATAAATAAAATAGTGTTTATTCTGATCGAAGCAATGTTGAAGGCCCTTGTTCCATCTCACCCACAAACCACGAAGTAAGGGCCCACTCCCTGGTGAAGCAAAGTGAAGTTTATTTATTTTTACTATCAATATTTCTATGTGTTATTTATTTTTTGTTTGATTTAATTTTAGTAGCTTTCAAACTTTAATAGCCGCATAATGTAAATTCCAACATCTTTATTATAGTTCAATTTGATAGAATATTTTGTGATTTAAGTTTGGAACACAATATTTCATTAAAATTTTATTTTAGTATTTTTAATTTGGTGAAGTGTGTTTTATTTTCTGTTAATAAATTGTTGTTGTTACTGTCACAAACTATTTATGTCACAGTTAATAGTTTCTGGCTCAATTTTGACAATAAGAAAAAAACCAAAAGCATTCAATTCAATTTCTAGTCTTTTGTGTGTTCTAGCTGCATTTCATCCCCACTTATTTCACTACTTTCCTCCCTTAGGTATATTGCCACAAAACCTTTCACAAGCTTACGATCCCTGGATTGACACTTAGACCAAGCTGAAATATTTCTTATTCTTTACCCAAGTTTTGGCCTATCACATACATATTGTGGTTTTTGATTTCTCACATTCCTCCCTATGTAGAAAGTTTAGTAGGAGAGTCTCCTCCATTATAACGTTCACATGACTTGCGGGGTCAACTAGAACACCAGTCATGATGTTCTCTTTGATGCAAGCGGGAATGTACATAGGAGAAGGATGTTTGTACAAAGGAAGGTCTTGTGATGTGATAGTAATAGTTGGTGATTCATTTGCAAGTTGAGTAGGAGGAATAGGTGTAAATGAAACCACATTTACATACTTTGAGAACTTTGGGGAAGTAGAACTAGGAGGTTCAACAATTAGGTTTGCAAAGTGAGACAAAAAGGGGTCCATATAGATATGCAACTCGCTATTAGCCTTTACCATAGACATTTTCACATTCTTCTTCTTCCCATCAAGGTGGATAGTATTGTCATTGATGCGATCTTGTATCTCGTGGTGCAAGCACATGCATATTTCGGTATCATGTTTGTGGATTTGATGGTACTCGAAGAATGTGTTCTCTTCGTACCAGTCGGGGTAAGGTTCAACAAGGGGTCAAGGATTTGGCAAGGTTGCCACTTTTTCTTTCATTTATTTCTTTATAATAGAGGAGTATGATTCTGATAATTTCATGAATTGTTTGTTGTGTTTAAGGCCTTTGTCACTAGACGTAGCAACTACATTCGCAACAGATTTACCTTTATGAAAAATTACCTACCTTCAGGATGGGAGCATGAGGAATATCCCTTGTTGCTGGTACTCCTACAACGCAACACATAGATTTCTAAAAGAAGGGTATTTCATCAAAGAAAACTTATCCTACCAAGACCTTTGCAAGTTGCTGATGAAAACCTTCTACACATCAGATTTGGGAAGAGCATAGTAAATCTGTGAAAGCCTCACTTGATAGCAAACAATGAAATCAATTATCTTCTCATGCTCTCCTTGCTTACATTGGACGAGGTTTGAAAAAGGCCATCTTTGGCCCAATGTTTGCCTGGAATTTCTAGAGAAATTGATTCACAGGCTAATAAAATGAAAATATGGAATTATTGGGCAAGGAACAGTACCATTCTAGAGCTATATCCTTAAGATGTTTTTGAAACCACTTGGCCATTAAGGCATCATGGTCTAGAAGAAATTCGTAGACATGGCATTGAATGTTGACACGTGCATTTTTCATATCTCCCCTACCACCATACTTCTCAAACTTTGAAATCTCCAATCATTGGGGGATGGGAGTGTTTAGAATTGTTATCGATAAAGGACTATAATGAAAGAAAGGATAGAAAATCAGCTGGGAGGTAGCTTGGGATAGGTTCACCAACTAATTCTATATTCAACCCATGTTTTGTAGCAAAACGTTCAAAATCAAATCAAATGATGAAACAAGACTAGTGGAACCACCACCGAAACCACTACCAGAGCCATTGGAACCACTAGAAGCATTATCCCCCATTCCGCTAAGTCTTCCACCACTAAAGCTAGCATTTCCCCTAGAGTTACCACTATCAAAATTAGGAGGGATGGTGTTGAACCCCAAAGGGACCCTATACGTACTCATGATGGCATTTCTCTTGGTCCATATGGCTCTATAACTCTTTCAATCCTAGTGGGACCTAGGGCTATGGATACTACTTTTGATGTCATTCCAAAATCTGACTTGTTCAGGGTGAAGTTAGGCATCTCTTGGCTAGCTTCCATGAATGGAGTCACTTTCATTATTTATAAATGTTTAAAGTTCTCTCATGAAGGTGTCGTGCATGTTGTGCACGTCAATGGGTATCAACCATTAGTATCTCGTGGGTGTTATTCCTTGGATCATTTTTGGTCCACCTTGGTTGGTATGCTTCCCCCCAAAATAGACCCGCTTTATTAAAATTCCATTAATTATAAGATTGAGGGCAAGAGGCAACCAAAAATGACTCACCCTGTAGCATAGCAGAGAGCTACCTTTTCCTCTCAAAAGGGGAAGGGGAAGCCTGCCTGCGCTCAGGGACCTTCTTCTTCTTCTTTTGTTGTCCCACTTGTTACTTCCTTCTGTCTAGTTGCGACATCCTCAACTTCCACTCCTATGCATCTTTTAGGAAGTCTGATGGTGCCCGCTTGGCACAAGGCCAGTGTTAGGTGTTTAAAATTCCTATCTTACCCACGGTGCCTTGACCCATTTTGTACAGTAAGGGGAATGGTCCTCATTGAGCATCTTCTATGTCACAACCTCTACGGCCTCCTATTGCTCCTACCTCTAAGGTAGTGAATGGGAAGAGGCCCGCCGTTGAGGTGCCTAAGTTTTCTCCCCCCTCTATTGTTGCATCTGCCTCTCCATCTCTTCCTCCTGTTCCCATTTAGGAGCCACTCCCCCCGCCAGAGACAACTATAATGGATACTCTGATTGTTGAACAAGAGCCTTTTGTCCCTTCTCAGGCTGCAGTCTCTAGCTCTTGGAGTTGTAGAAATCACCTTGTGCATGAGTGTAAGTGTCAGAGGAAGGCTCTGGCTACTGAGCTAGCCACCTTGCGAAAGAAGGAAGGGGAACTAGCTTCTCTCACTTTGACATATTTTGTTGTGTCCTCCCCTTCTACCCCTTTTGCTTTAGTTCACTATGCCTCAATCTTACTTCCAACTCCCCCTACGAGAGTGAAAAATCCTCACCCCAAGAGAGTGCAAGTATTCATTGCTCCTTTGGCTAAGCCTCCCCTTCTGATGTCCCTTCCGGACATCCCACCTTTCTCAAAACCTATGGGCATGCCAAATACCTTGGTGGTGTCCACCGCGACTTTCTCCTCTTCCTCCTCACCTTTTGCTTCATATGTGGGGATCTCGTATCCTTTGATGAAGTGGAATATAGAGGATGACCTTGCTTGCAATGGGGGTTGGAGAAAGGGTTCACCTTCTCCAGAGGGTGGTTCTATGTTGGCTTGCACCGTCTTAGTGACAAAGGTAGCCCCAAAGTCCACAAAGTTTGTCACTACTCTTGAGTCTTTCATTGAGGCTAGCAGTGGATCTCAGGTGCCTCCTCCATCGTCGGGTGCCTCCTCCATCACCCACTGAGTTGACACATGACACTCTTGTAAAGTGAATGTTCAACTCTATAAACGATGTCCCGACTCTATTAGTGATCTTTGTGAGATCGCTGACATTCACCTCATAGGAACTGAGTGGAGAAGACCTTGAGGGGCCTTCTTCTTTAGCTCTTCATGTTGTAGGATAGTCAGAGGGTAACCCACTTGATATCTCACCCTTGGAGGCTTGTTCACCCTCCCCTTATAGTGATATAGATTGGGAGAATGATGACCTCTTGGTTGATGAGGACTAGGGGCACCTCTTCTTTATCTTTAGATTAGAATGTGTGTGTGTTGTGTTCCCCTGTACTTGCTTTACGTGTTCGTGGAGGACCCTTGTCACCCTCATATGTGCTTGGATACAGGAGTATTTTTTGTGTCATAAAAACTATTCTATTTGTCACATCTTTCTTCTCTTTTTCGTACCATTGACTTTCAAAAATTAAGGATGATGCAAAGTGTTGGGGGCATTTAGGCCTCCCTTCCATGTTGACCCAATTTTTTTATTTTTATTTTGTTTTCATGTTCCTTTCTTCACATGGTTTGATATAGTAGGGGGTTGATGACCATTCATTTATATATTATTATACTTATCTATCTATATTTATGAGCTACTTTGACCTTGAAATATTAGATCCCCCTGTCTCTTATTTGTCATGTCATTGTTTGTCCTTTTTTTACCTTTCTCTCTTCTTTTCTTACTTTGTGATGTTGTGGTGCTCATGTGTTGTCCCTCGCATGTGTGAAAACATTACCATGGTAATATCTCATCATGCTTTGTGAGCCAAAACATCACTGTTATTCTTTCTTTTCTCTCCTTAGGATGTCATGTGCCTTTGTGCTTAGCACACACCATCCTAAGGGGGGCCTATCATACTATTCTGATTTTCAAAAGGTGTATTAAGTGGCAAATGAATCCCTTCTTGGAAATCCTTTCTTTTTCAAAAATTTCATTCTTCAACATGGATTCTTGGATGAATTTTTCTTTCATCATGAGAATCTAGACTTTCCCTTATGAGGGAGCACTCTTTCTTTCAAATTCCTTGATGAAATGAATCTTTTAGAAAGACTCCTTGATGCTAGAATCATTGGCAAATTTTTTAATCTTCTCAAAAGTGTTATCACTTTTGAACATATCGTCCCTTGAGAGGACTCCCTTTATTTTGAAGGATTCTTGAGGGACCCCTTTGAAAGCTCTTCCTTCAATTGTTGATTGTCTGCATGACTGTCTCCTTGCTTTCCTCCATGGCTTCTTTATGTCAATTAACATGATTTTTCAAGGGATTAACATGTTTCTTTATAGATGCGCCTGTGAAGTTGATTTTCAATTAGAATTTGTGCAGCCTCTTGTTGGAAAATGTGCCTCAACTTGCTATCTTGAACCTCTATTAAAGACTTGGAAAATTTCCCCTTCGTTGGTCTTCTTTGTCGGCCTAGCACCCAAAACTTGAACCTTGAAACTTAAGTCGCGAGGTTTTGAAAGTTTGTAACTTGGCGACAGTGTGTTGGTCATGGGATCACTGTAGATTCTAACCTTGTCATGGAGTTTGGAAGTTTCTTAACTTCCCAACTGGCCGATCTCCTCTAGTGTCACGATGTTCGAGAATTTCCTAACGTTCGACTGAGGGTTGTGAAATTTGTGTTTTCTTTGATTTCTCAGTGACAAGCTGATGGTGAGAGAGGTGCGGTAGTGTGGTATACCACCACCCCACGAGATCCTTTTGGTTGTCTAACGATAGCGTGGGATACTACCATACCATAGGAGTCTTTTGGTTGTGAACGGTAGTGTGGTGGATGGCGACGATAGCATATGATAGTGACTTTGATGCTGACGGATGTGGGGACCACTTGGAGTGTTGGGAGTTAAATATTTAAGTCTTTTCTGGGAGACTTGTTGAGAATATTGTAGATTCCCTTTTGATGCTCCAGAATTGCACAAGCAGTGGACGCATGTCTTGGTGGACCCCTCACCACGGAAAGTGAAATATGAAGGAGAATTGACAGTTGGAAAGCGATGGATGGTTTCCAAATGCCAACGGATGTGGGACCTGATAGGATGGTGGATCATGTCGAAGGCCGATAGGTGGCGAAGATGTGGAGGAAAGATGGCATGTGGTCCCATGTGCTCAATGGTTGACTCGGTGATTCTTGGAGAACCCTAAGCTTGATGGTGGAGATTTGTTTGACTTCTTATTTGACGACCAACATTGGAGATGGCACATGGCTTGAGGTGAAACCCTAAAGGGATGCGTTAGTTGAATAGTCAGAGTGATAGAGACAATGACTCGGGGCTTCAGGTAGGGAGTCTCTCGTGGGAAGCTAAAATCACTTGTAGGGAGATGAGTGGAGGTCGACCCTATTCAAGCCGAACTACAGGTCGAATGACTGGATGCGGTGAAGGCTGAGGGAAACTCTCTCAGGGCTTGATGCTTGGAGGAGAAAGTGACAGTTACCATGGATGTAAGCTAGGTGCCAAATAGGCCAATATGCTAGATGCAGGCCAAGAGACTAGGTGCAAGCTAAGAGGCCGGATGCAAGCCGAGAGGTAGAGTACAGACTGAGTGTTGCCGAATGGGCTGAGAGAGATGAATCTGGTTGAGCGTCTATGTGACAAAGAGGCCGAGAGGCCGAGGGTTGAGTCATGTGGTTGTGTAGCCGAGTGAGATGTATCTCACTAAGAGAGGTGGTCATGATGGGTTATGTTGCCTAATATTATCCACAATGGAACAAGATGTAATCTCCTGTAAAGGCTTAGAGCCTGAATTGTATTGTAATTGTATTTTGTTGCTAAATAATACAATGGTGATTTGAGCTTTTGGAGTGTGGGGTTTTTTACCTAAAAGGGTTTTCCCCACGTAAATATATGTGTTCTGTCTCATCTTTCATGTTTCATGTTTCTTGGTTAGAATCTGTTAATGATTGTTGTTGAAATTGGATTTGCATGAATTTCTCTCAAAAGGGTTAATGTGGGAAATGCACTACATCTGATTCCGATTTGTGGCATAGTTGTATGTGTCTTTGAGGCAATTTAATAAAAATTAAAAGTTACCAAAGGCACTATTGCTCTTGGAGGTTTCTCTGAGATGATCAATTTTTTCCCAACACCTCTTACATTTGGCTTCCTTCAGGACCAAGCACCTGAGGGGTGCCTCCTTTGCAAGTCCGAGGACCAATGAAGCATTTAAATCCTATGGGATCTCTTTGTTTAACTCTATAAGTCTGCGGACTTGCAAAGCCTCTTTGTTCACCTTTCATAAGTTTGCAGACCTACAACGCATTTGTTAAAATCTCCTTGGGTCCAAGGACCTGTGGAGCCATCTCCTCTTCCTATGCTTTTTGGTGGGTCAAATTGTGGTCTACTTCCTTGATAGTTCAGGTATACTATTACTCTTTTGATCTACTTTACCTCACATCTGGTAGCACATATGCTCGCTAAAGTGGGGGAAAAATGTAATGGTGTGAATTTTCACCCCTTGCAAATTCCCCATTTACACCCTTCACCTTAGAAAAATTAAACCCGATGATGCTTTTCCACCTCACCCATTTTCTTTTCACCCATTAGTGACTGTCTATAGTGTTGGTGGGTGAATTTTTGTTTGGGATGCTAGCACAGTGTGTGAACACTTGTGCGAAACGCTGCCATCCTGACATGATTCCTTCCTCTGGAATTTGTAGAGCCATTACACTTCTCCATTAGCATCAAAGAGTAACATCCTTATGCTCTTGACTGACCTCAAATGGGTCTTTTGGGATTCTATTCATCTCAAAACACTCTCATTCACTCAATTCAATCCTCTACACACTTCTTCAAGCTTCTCACTCTTACTTCATGTTTCTACACATTTCTTGAGAATTTTCACAATGTTCTCCACCATTGTTGAAGCTCCAAGGGACACTTTGTTGGTTTTTCTTCTCATGTTGTTGTGGCCATGGTAGCATCTACAAGATTGTGAGCTCACATCTCCCATCGTGTAATTAAGGGCATATTGTTTGGGAGACTTGATATCCATTTTGTTTAAGTATTGTCATTTGATTGTGCGTAGCATATTGTTGTTGGAATTGTGTGGAATTGCTTTCTTTTGTACTTTCTTTATCACATTTTCTATATTGTGGCTATTCTAGCTATCCATGGAGGCGGGAACACCGAAATGGGGGTTTGACTATGACAAGCCCTGAAACAACCCCAACATTTTTCCTTGTTTTGCTGTGTGTAGGTACTCTTGATCACATGGAGCTTGTGGGAGGATGGACCAACCATGAGCTCAATTTTCTACCACCTTTACTTTCATCAACTTTCATTCCTTGAGTTAAAGTATTCTTCTTGTTCTATCTATTTAGTTATTTATAGTTCTTCGTTATTGCTTAAAATAATATTTACCAAGTCGATTAGTTAATTCCCTACTAGTCTTAATTGTATTTTGTGCTCCCTACCTTTATGAATGCCAAAGCCTGAATGAGACACCAGTGAATCGCGCTATCATCCATCTCCTACGCTAGATTCCTCTGGTAGAGAATTGCCAAGGTTACAGTTTAGAATTGGGAATTTTCTCACTTGGGTTCCTAAACCTCTTAGGTCGATAGAAGGATAGTGACAGGTCAATTACTCTTCCTTTTCACCCTCCTAAAACATTAAACTTACCTTAAACAATCCTTAGCGTGAGGTAGATCAGGGCAGTTGGTTGTTCTAGACCCTTTCGTGACCTGGGGTCCTAAGCAGTCAACCCCCCTCCTCTACACCATTGTATAATAATCTTGATAATTTAATTAATTAAATCTTGATGTGGGTTATTATCCATCCATATTTAGGATGAGACCCATTAAATATAATAATTGATTGATATTTTTTGGTATCTTTCCACATCTCATTTTGGATAGGTATTGGTATATTTAAAATGTTGATACCATGTTTATTGGTTATGTTGTCTTTATTTTATTTAGTGCTTTAATATTTTGTATGGATATGTGAGCATTGGATAATATTATATCCATATAGTGAAAAGGATCCTATCATTTCTTTTAGCCCATGTCAATGTTGGTGTTTCATGGAAATAACATATTGTAAAGAATTCTCTATTTGGGATAGATAGCTATTGATAGTAAGAATCTTAGGGTACATTTGGTTTTATTAGGAATCTTGTGGCAAGTGTCTCTCTCTTTGTTTGGTGTTGGAGATTAAACAAATTGGGTTCTCTTGGCTCCCTAATCATTGTCAACCATCTTATAATATTTCTCCCTATATTTTTGTTATTTTGAATGTTGGGTGTTGTCCTTGAGTACGAGACCTAGAAATTGTCACACATTTAATCTATGACCAAGGCTCAACATAAAAATAGGATTAAAATGTAGTTTTTGGACTCCAACACATTTCTAAGACACTTGTGTATTTTTTTTAGTTTCCGTAGGACTATGTATTACTTTCCTCTTTTGTCATGCTATATTTCTCCAACATGTCTTTTATTTCATCAAATAGTGGATACGTTTAACCATTTTTGGGGGAAAATTTGTATACAAAATTTTTCCCCCTTGGCCTAGTGAGTCTTCCTATATTTACACTTGGTTTTTACATGTGTCATTTTTAGAATATATTATATATTTTTTATTGGGAAGCATGCCTATGCATAAAAGTGGCCCATTGTCATTCCTATTGTGGATGACTCTACCTCCTAAAAATGAAACTTCCAGTGAAGGTTTTTCCATTTTAGGGTGGAATAGAGGTATTTGTGACAATCCTCCTCCTCCTTGTTTCAAAAATCAGTTGTCATGTCATCTAGTTAAGAAGTATTTTTTCTCCTAGTTGTCCCACCATTTGTGTAGGTTTTCCTTGACATTTTGAATTTTATCATGTTTCCTTAGGGTGTTAAATATGAGGTAGATGATTCCATCCTCCTATAATTTTTCTCATGAGAAAGCATGATCATGGGCTAGGACCCAATTGTAGCTATTGTGTCATTCCATCCTCTCATAGATGTTTTGTGATAGTTTCATTCCATAATTGGCAAGTCTTTTAATTGTGCCACCTTGCTTTTAGGAATGGTGATTTTTCCATGTTGTTAATGTCCTTGTGTCATGTGATTGACACAAGACTCATGTGAACATTGGTGTGTAGTGCAAAATGTCATTATCCTATCATGAATAATGATGTCATTCTTGTTTGGTTCTTTAAAAAATGAATTTTCATTGGCTAACATCCTAGGTGTGTGTCTTGGGGAATTACAAGCACTTCTTGATGTATTTAATCAAATTAAATATCCTCATGAATAGGAAAATATATTCTATAAGATATTAGAAGTTTTTCCATTTGACACAAATTTCCTCCATAATATTGGTTCTATACTAACTTCTTCTAATAGTGTATCATCATTCCCCTCTTCATTTGGTCCTAACTAGATTACTACTAATTCCATGGGTGCTACCACCTAGTATGATTCTTACCTCTACTATTCCCACTTATACCACTCTTTTTCTCTCTACATATATTGCTTTTTAAAAATTTCTCACCATCTTTATCCCTCACAATGGCACACCTTGAATTTATGCTCCTAGCATACTTTCTTGTAGTGCTTCAATCCACTGTATTACTCCTCTTACATCCAATCCTTCTGCTCATATACATAGTAGTGATATATACCTTTTACCCATTTATATTATACAATAATACATCTCTCCTAATGTATGACTCATCTTGTTCCCCCATCTCACCCATGGACAAATTTTCTTATAATATTATTCATCTCTTCATGTCTATGTCCTCACCCTTTACATCACACCAACCTCTACCTCTTCCATGGTTTCATATGTACCTAATACACCCTTGTTCTACCTCCACCTTAGATATACAATTGCAAGAATTGACCAATATAAAGAGGAAAATTATCAATGATAATAATGATTCTATCACTTAGAATCATCCACATCCCACATCATTATTATTTGAGATTATTACATATCATTTTTTTATGAATTTTTTTGGTGCCTAGATTTGAGTAATATCATGGAAAAGGAGATCCAAACATGTATTTACAAGCTTTCACTACTACATGTATACATTTTTCTTATGATTTATTAAGATCTTAGCAAAGTTATCTCCACGAAGCCTATGATATTATTTTATGAATAAAGGTCTTATTATTTACCTCTAGGTTCCTTTTGATTCTTTGATGACTTAGCCACTACAATTATAAATCATTTTCAAATAACTATGGGTTTGGAGATAGCTATAAATATTTTCACCAAATGTATGCAACAGATAAATTGGCCTATTACATATTATGCTTGTCTCCAATATTTATGTGATAAACTTAAACATTGATTTGATGATGATGATCCTCAAATTATATTTCTTGTGGGACAAATTTCTATTAAGAACAATGGACATTTGAGTAGTTTTCCATAATCTAGAGATATGTGTAATTTGAAAAACTTTGAGGCCAAACTTTTTGCATTCAATATACTCAAATATACTTCATAATCATAATCATCGTATCCTTCAAGGTTCTAAAAGTCAAATAATATTTTAAAGGTAATGATTCAAATGGAAATGTTAATAAAGTTACTACTATTTCTACTCTTTAGGTTATTTTAAACAAAATGCATCTCTAAGAAATTTTAGAAAATTACATGAATCATTGGAAAATGTGCTACAATTTTTTTTTGAAATTGTAGTTGATTACTCATCCTCCTATACATCAATGAGATCTTAGTAAGACACTTCCAAAGAGCTATAGTGAGATCAAGTATTTTGTAATTTTTATAGGGTTAAGGGACATTATACACAAACATGTTTGGATTTGAAATATAAAGTGCAATATCTCATTGCTAATGATGGTAGGAATCCTTGGATTGCACCTAACAATAGGTATTTGGAAGTCTATAGTAATCTATTTTCCACTCATGCCAACAATATTGAGATAGAAGATACCATTACATTATGGATGAGACACATGAGGATAGTGATACTATGGTTGACCATCATGTTGAATCTTACAATACATAAAACCTACATATATTTGTGGATATAATTGAAACTAAGGCTACATCTCATTCTTCTCCACCTACTCTATTGATTACATTTTTCAATGAGGAGGTCCCATAAGATAACTACTATAATCAATTAATATAATTGGTATAATTTCAAAAGTTTTCCACTACTCAGCTTCTTATTGATCTTGCATGCCAAGACAACATATGCACTAAAGAAGAATTAACCATATTAGATGTACCAATATTATGTGCATTCTAAGATTTAATTGAGGAAGACAAACAAAATGCTGATTAATACATTGGAATGCACCATTTTATAATTGAGAGTGGGTACTAAGGAACTACCCATTTTTAGATATTTGAAAGACCATAGTTGCATCAAAATTGTAATAAGATTTCTGGCTCAAATTGTGTGTTAGTTTTTCCATCAACGTTTCGGATCATAATCCATGATCCATACTCCACTCTTCTCTCTATCTGCATTACATCCTAATGATGGATCATGGAGTATGATCCGAAACATTGATGTAAAAACTGACACACAGTTTAAGCCAGAAATCTTATTACCATAGTATCATGGAATATGGAAACTTCATGCTTTTAATTACATCAAAATGCTAAATGTCTACATGAAAAAATACTTCAAAGTTGAAAGATCTCATTATAAGAATTTTTAACCATATATTGTATTTGCAATATTTTGGTGCCTATCCTTAAAAGAAGAGAGATTGAGATTTTAGTACTAGAAGATAGGAGAAACGTGGGATCTTGGGCAAGAGTGCATCTGCAAGCCTTGTCTTGGTATGATCAATATCTAGAATAGGTTGTTTAAACTCCAAAATAATATTTATAGCGAGAGACATTACAGAGGTACTCAAAGATTGGCTGCTGGGGCTCACTACCTCTGCAATAACATTCCCCTCCTCAATATCGTAGTTGGAAGTTTTGAAGTCCATCTTGTACAGAACAATGCTCTTTTACAACACGGTCTCTTCTTCTCTAAACAATTAAGAATGTTGTTGATTGGTTTAAATGTATAGGTCCACACATTTTATAGAGTTCCTTTTCCTTTATTAACCAGTGCAGAAATGGGCCAAGTTATTCAGTGGTTGGTAGGGACATACATTCATAGATTTTTTATACATGTATTTTCATAATATTGTATATTTTATAAATATATGCTTGATACATTAATAAAATATTTCTTTATCATTTTGTAAACATGTTAAATATTGATAGCAACTTTCATTTTATTATCTATAATTAATAATGTTGTTGATTGTTTTAAATGAATAGTTCCAAAACTCTATAGACAATTAATAATATTGTTGATTGCTTTAAATGTATAGCTCATAAACTATTATTATCAATATATAACATATATTTCATTTTTCTTTAAATTAAGAAATATAGAATAATGTTGTCAATTGTTTTAAATGTATAGCTCTTAAAGTCTTATTTTTAACACATATCATATATTTGTTAGTGTAACAAGTGCCACGTAGTGGCTAGTAATTGTCTTTATAGTATTTTAATTATAGTATTTTAAATTTAATAAAAATAAAAATAAATGTAAGTTTTTTTTAATGTGAATAAAATTAAATGCTATTTTTGTTATTATAGTATTAACATAATATTTTAAAATTATATAAATAATTAATCATTATACTATATATGAATGGTTTAGTGTTTAGGGTTTAGATTTTATAGTTCAGGGTTTAGGGTTTACAAAACTTAGGGTGAAGTTTTGGTGCCCCTTGGAATATAATGAACTTGCAAGTTAGTGAAGAACATTTTCTTGTGGAATAGTTGATTGAGATCTACTCTTGTTTCAACTGACCAACCTACATCATGAAATCTCATTCATATTATAATATTGCACAATCTTATTATTGTTAAATTTGGTTGCCTTGGGAAACTTCACAAAATTTTAAGAACTTCTTTGATCCCCTTAAGAAATGTCATATTGAGACCCCTTAAGAAATCGATTTATGATTTAGGGTGATAGGATGGCTGAAGGGGATCTAGATGTCTAGTGAGATCCAAATTTAGTCATACTGTGACCTCATTGGTTCATAGCTCTGGGTCAAAAGTGTTTACCCCTCTAATAAAAAAAGTATCAAGTTAAAAATGAATCAATCTATACATATCACAAAAATAACATACATCTATCAAAACAAGTAAAAATTTCCTCCCACATTAGAGGATATCAAAATAAATATGAAATATTTTAATAATTATACTTGTAATCACTTATTAATAAGTTATATCATACATAATTTTAATCACATAATAAAGGAATACATATACATATGTAGAAGATACAAAAATAGAAAGAGGCTACTCACATGGATCTTGATCCTTATAGGAAGTGCCTAGATTGGTGTATTTCGTGTAGGACTCTATGTAGGTGTTGGGACCTTCACCTCTCTCCTTGTATATTTCCAACAATCCCACTCACTCCCTCTATAGAATTATTTCCTTTGTTATTAGAGTTCTTTTAATCTTCTAAATTGACCTCTTATTTATAGGAGCATAATATGAATACTCCTCTCTCTATTGTAATAATAGCCTAGTTCCTCCAACCTATCATCATGTACCTCCTCCCTTTCCCATGTAATAGGTGTACCTTAGGTGTTAAATGGTTCCATCTTGGTCTCCTTATTGATGCATTTCTATCCTTCCACATAAATCTATATAGTACTATCAAAATATAGGTAATTTTATGGTTATTGAATCTCCCTTAATTGCTAAAGAATCCATTATGCTTGAGAATGGGTGGATTATTATCTAGGATCACATCTTTAAAATCGTATAGAGGTCATGGTATGTGTTTCTTAATACATATATTCCCATACAAACCTCTTTCCATGTATTATCAACTCTCCTATATAATAGACACCTTAGTATTTAAATTTCATATGATATATACCCAAGTGCTTCCAATTGGAATTGCTATAATTATACTTTTATGGTATTCTAGATATTCATAATAGTTTCCATAAATCTACCAAATAGATCCATTCTTGACATTGAACCTACATAATTTTAGGTATGTCCAATGAAAGAAACTCTACCCATATCACTCTCACTTGCGCTCTCCTATCTTGTGGATATAATTGAATAAAGTTTTCTTCCAATGATTTAGATCCCTATTGATCATGTCTAAGTGTCATAGAGAGTGACCATCCACTCTTCATAAACTTGTAGAAACCAAAAGGTTTCATATTATGTGTTCAAATAAGTGAAAACATTACAAAAAGCTCTATTGGATGGTGACAATAGAGGGTGTTAGAAACCAAGATCTGAAATGAAAACCAGAAAATGACCTTCCACAAAGAGAAAAACAAAAAAAATAGAGAGATTGCATAAAGATGTGCAAATAATATTATTCAGGAATTCATAATTACATGAGATGATTTGCTTTATAAAAGCAAAGTACGCATAACCCTAATCTTATCTCGAGCAACAAGATAGCTCAACAAGATAAGGATGCCAATAATTAACATAGGAACTAAAATATTACCTAAGTAAAGTTATGCAAGTGCAATTAAATACTAATTACACTAACATAGGGTTTTTGAAGGCAACCAAATTTCATTTTAAGGTCCTAAGACAAAATTCAAATGCTTTAGTGTTGAGGGTTTAGATTTTACAGTTCATGGTTTAGGGTTTAGCAAACTTAGGGTGAAGTTTGGGTGGCCCTTGGAATAATTTAGAATTGCAAGTTAGTGCCAATTGGAATCGATTGTACGTGCTTGGATTTATGAATTTGCTAACTAAATTTTCTAACAAACATTGATAAACTTTATGAATTTTAACTATTCTTTAACATATTGTTTTCTAATCTAATTATAATTTAACATTGAAACTAAAGTTTAACATATTGTTTTATCCATACAATGCAAATAAAATTTAAAACATTTAAGCAATGCAAATGAATTTTCTTGAGCTCAAAATTACCTAGTTTTCAAAATAAAAATGATTTGTTCGATTTCAATTTAGGGTTTTAACAATTTTTTTTGTTCCAATTCAATTTAGGGTTTCAATTTCTAAGCAATTAGGGTTTTTAATGCAATTTTTTTTCGCTTGATTTGAATTCAAGGTTTCAAAAAGCTTGATTAGGGTTTCTAAATGCAATTGTTTTATTTCATTTCGATTTCTAGGGTTTTGAAATGCAATTTTTTTTGTTTTGTTTCAATTAGGGTTTTCAAATTCAATTTTTTGTGGTTTAATCAAACAATTTAGGTTTTAAA
>VDFB02237012.1:0-26187 GCA_007258455.2 Sequoia sempervirens
GAATCACATGTTTTCTTCATGTCATCCAACATTTTGATTCAAAATTTACAACCATTGCACCACATAGCCTTGTGGTGTTTCACCTGCAATATGTCAAACATGTAAAAATTATTGCAATATCATCAGCTGATAAACATATTTATTCTTGGCAATATGCAAAGAAAACAATCTCAAGATATATATACATCAATATACTTGAAAATAATTAAATAATATCGGTGATTAATATATTTATACGTACCTGTTTATCTCTTAAACCATATGCTAAATCAATTTTCCTTTGTGTAACATTGGAATCTCCATTACGATGAGCTTCTTTCTGATAGGCCACACCTTCCCATGTTAATGTGTGACGGATTGTTGACATGCGTTCGAAATCCATACCATCATCGATCAAGATTATAGCGATACAAATGTAGTGCATCCTTCTCTCGACCAACTGTACCAAAATAAATTGAAATTCACAAACGACGTATAATTAGTTAAATAACACAATTTACAACCTTAATTTATAATTGATGTATATTAAATATTAAAAATTAAATAAGTACAATATACATAAAAACCATATGTAAAATCGCATTCAATTAATCTCCATGATCATCTTATAATTACCTCTCACTTTCCTCCAATCCTTTCTAGCGAGTACTCCCTTCAAATTTGTTATTAGGTTGGGATCCCAAATGCGATCTAAATGAGATGTAACACCAAACTTAGGAAGATATTCATAAAATTTTTCATGCTCTGCAGTATGCCATATATCCCTCACCATAGAACCCTCAAGATGTGCTCTTTGTCTAACCAAAGCCTTCAAAAATTTCAAGTGCCTCTCAACCATCCACATTGACCTTGTGTGTACAGGTCCACACAATTCAATCTCCTCAACTTGGTGTATGAGGTAGTGTTCTTGTGCATTGAAAAATGTTGAAGGTAGACGCTTTTGCATTTCACACATTAGACGAGGAATTTTTCTCTTCCAATAATTTATATCTTCTTTATGGATTTCTTTAGATGATAGCCATCTACAAGTGATTCAAGGCACAAATATATTAACGATATTTAACAAAAACATACAATATATTACATAACAAGTAAAACAAATGGCAATTATAAGATGTATACAACGAATTGAACAAATCTCGCTACTTACCTCATGTATTTTCCAAGATCATATATAACTTGCTTCACATTGTTGTCAAAGTCATCTAGGAGAGATAGAGGTAGAACGTACTGCAACAATTATAAAATGATGTTTTCATTATTTTTTCAAAAGTAGTAAACACAATACACTAAAAGTACATGCATTATACAAGTGTATATAATATACCAGAATAATTACCTTAATGAAGGTATGCCAATCATGCGTTTTCATCCCTGACCCAAATTCACCTTTCTTTGTTATTATATTGTTTATGTTTCAGAGAGAAGAGTTGTTTCAGAGCCTTCATAAAGGGGCTCGTATGCCTTCTCAATTACAAGTAAATCATGAACATCATCAAAGTCATCTTGATCATCATGATCAGCTCTGCCACTAAATGTGGCATGGATCAATGTATTTTTACCATCATCTTCAACTGTGTTTTCTGGCGCATGATCATCTTCTTCCATAGGATCATTAACTTCATCTTCGATATTCATAGCTCCATGTTCATCCGCTTGCAAAACCACATTCTTCGAGCTGTGATAATCCATATCATCTGCCCTAGGGCGCCCCACCTTCATAATAATGATAGACACAAATAAACCATGATCATGATCAAGTGATTATATATATATATATATAAAATGTTAAAACAATATAAACATTTACAAATTCAATCAATATAAACACATATAATGAACAACTTACCAATGCACGATAATCATGCCCCCCTTCAATGTGACCATGCTGCCTACAATGTTTTTCAGTTGTTGTGATTAAAAGTCGTCTCGTCTTTAAGGCCTTGCAATTATTGCAAGGACAATAACGTTTCCCATCACCCTTTCTTTTCAATCTAGCCCACAATATATTAAGTGTCTCTTCATTTTGTTCTAGACTAATAGTATCTGGCATGGTTTTTCTTTGCCAAGCTTGACTATTTCGATCTTCAAAAAATATCAAACTCACACTCCAATAATTTTTATTCATAGATAGGTAACATAGTTTAATAATTCCAATATTTTACACCAAAATTTTTTTCAATGCAACCACCCCTGCAAAAGAGAAGATAATCTGAAGTTAATGACCCCAAAAACACTTTACAATGCTAATTCCAAAACTTATTAAATTCTGATTTTACTATGATTTCCAACTGTTAAGACTCCTAAAATCAGAATATTGAACTTGATCACAAAATTCCTACAACAATGGAGGTAGCGAGCTAGTAAGAGCAAGTGACCCATTCCTATGGAGCAATGAGTCGAAATCATCATTGCTAATGTCAATACGGATTTATCCTTTTAGTTAAAGATGCAATGTGTCACTTCTTATGACGGGCTTATCCCTAGGGCCCTCAACATTGAGAGAGCCCTAATAAAAAACAATAGAAGCATTGGTAAGAGCATGAATAGGGTACAAACCCTAGGCCTCCGTAGAAACATAAACAATAACTATAGCGGATTAGTGAGGTTACAATACTAGAAAGATTGAGAAAATGTAGGTAATAACAAAATCTTGCAATCTAAAGATTTTAGCCAATAACAAGCACACTATGTAGCTTACTGACATTTGTAAATGAAATCTACGGTAAGAAGAATGACAGTCACTTGAGATGTGACAGTCAAAAATAGGCTAAGCAGTGACAAGATAATAAAGCTCAAACCTTGCATAGCAAAGTGGAAATTTTATGATGAGTTTCCTTACCCCTTAGCGACCTCAAAGGAGTTTTTCAAATCTGTCGAGGGAATATTTGTCAAATGGAAATGCCGATGGTAATCATAGGTTCAATGTTTCTTCTTAGCGATTAATATTGTATAATGGAGGTAGTGGATTGCATGTTTGAGCAATGTTTTGAGACTCACTAAAGATGGGAGAATAGTGAATAATACCTTGTGGACTGTGAAGTAGTGTCAATAAGGTTGAAGGATCTTAAGATCTACAATACCATGAAACAATGAGTCCCCTATAGTAAGTAGGCAGTCTATAGGGCATAGTTTGATTTTATAGAAGGATGCTCATAAAAGAAATCTTCAAGTGATAGTGAGTGAGTTGTTTAAGATTGTAGCTAGGGGTGCAATACCTAGTCTTAAAGGAAGTTAGCAAAGCATTAAATGTGCAAGAAAATCAAATCATACACAACAAATAATTCACAATGTTATCTTGCATAATGCCTTGAGTTTGAAGACAAAAATCTCATTATCTTCATGGTAAGAAATTAATTGAAGCAATAGTCAATCAGCAGCAGCGAGTTACTAAAACATGCTATTGTGCTTATGGAGCAACATTTTAAAGCAAAGGCGGTGAGTGGTTAGTTTGGAACAATAAACGGTATGAAAGGACTTGCTTTATATGCATACTATGCAGTCTAGCTTAAGACATCATTCTTAGAAGAGATTGAAGATGGATTACAAAACTCAAGGGTTACTATGAAAAGGATTAAAGAAAAGACTGAGATCTATTTAAAATCCATGGTCATGAAGATATTAAAGATGTCACATGCAAAACCCTAGTAGCTGGAGTAATGAATACAATGCCAATGAGGATAGTGTGTTGGGGCAGATTTAGGGAGATCTCCACATTATCTAATTACAAGGAAATACATCATTTATTTATTTATTTAATTAAAAGAAATCATTCTAAACCCTATATAGGATACATTGATGCTTCAAAAGCCTCTAAAGGAATTTGAGATTATGCAAATATATGTCAAGTAACATTCATAAGGTTTAGAAAATCTTGATCACTCTCTAGAATAGCCCATTAAACATGGGTTGTGCTTGAATGCACTACATAATTGATATAACACAACCACTCTGCATATCAACCAGAGTTATAGGCTCTTTATTGCGGCAAGAGGTAATGTCACCGATCATGCTATAATTACATCCTATCTGTTAAACTTGAGACATCGATACTTGATGATGATTATTGACACCTACATTATACAACCTGAATTAACTACATTATATGAGTGCCTCCATTTCTATCACAACATAGCCACATTAAACTTGGGTCACACATGATTGCATCCTGTATTTGTTATAGCACAACTGTGCCACATGACCAATACAATTATGGATCACATAATTACAGTCACAAGAATTGTTCCTCTGTTGTGATCTTATGGTGATTCCACACAACAAAATCTGGACATGAAATTCTCAAAACCCTTAACCTCTAAAAATGAAATCTGATGAGATGTTGCTTTAAAATATGATTTTCAAACCTGGAACTACAAATCTGACTTCACAACTGAATTCTGGAAAAGACAATGACTACCCTCAACCTGGTGATATCTTCTTGAATTTTTTCTTAATTTTTCCCAAGAAAATCGTCCTTAGTTCTCCACATCTTTGTCTCAAGTAGAGCAAAACAACATGCACAATAAGTCGGGGAGCAGACTAACTTTTCTTTATGTCGGCCACAATTTGATTTTTAAAAATTTTTCATGTTTTGTCGAACATTCGACGAAAATAATAGCCGACATTTCGATGAACCCCAGGTTGGTCCAAATTTCGACGAACGTTGGGGATAAACTTCCAAAAAAATCAGAAATTACACATCAAATTTTACAAGCACCCTACGAACATCGAATTTTACATATTTTGTCGGACAGTTTCATCGTATTTTGCAGTCAAATGTATTAGTGGAAAATTCTGCCCTTGTAGATGCAGCATCAAAAGAAAATTTTTCTCTAGTGACTGAAAGCCCGGTTACCTCTACAATTCTTTCTTCAGTTACAACAACTGTTAGACCCCATACAGTAGCTTCCCCTTCAGAAAGGGTTCTCAATAATTTTCCTGTAGCCTCCTTATTAAAAGCATCTAAACTCAAAAAGTAATTTAGCCAACCACAGAGGCTGAATGCCTGGACTGTTTGACGATTTTGCATTAATAACTCATGAGCTACAGGCTCATGCCTTACCAGCTGACCACCCGTGTTCATAGTTTTGCTTTAGTTGAATTCAACTCTTTTCTGAAAATCTAAAAATTTCCCTATTCTGCTTTGGTTCTTTTCTGTTCCGCCGTCACTTTTCTCTTCTTTTCCAAAAATGAACTTTTTAAACAAGCAGTTTTTGAATATGATTTTCAATGAAAAAAATGCAATGAAAAAGACATGCAATCATATTTGGAAAGTACCAGAAAAATAATAAAGAAAGATTATCTGAGTAGTTGTGACAGCAGCAAAAGGACAAGTTTGAAAAGTGGATTATCTCGCCCCCTACTTAAAGTATGACATGTGTCCACACATGTACTAAGGAATAGGTAGAAATCGGGTAATAATGACTGATACAGACAGTGTAGTAAATGAATAAAATAAAATAAATCAAAAATGGGATAGTCAAAAATTTTTGCATACCTTTCATTAAATACTCGTACGTGTTGAGAAAGTTGACGACTTTGGCATGAGATGATAGTTGAGAATGAGATCATAATTAAGGGTGGTGCAGATGAATGAGGTGGATGGGTGACGTGGACGGACAAGATGAATGGATGGATTGGATGGATGGTATAGAAGATAAAGAAGTGAGATGTGGCGACAAGTGGAAAAGAGGAAAAAGGGGTTCCCTTAAAAAGGAAACCTTTATTATGAGCATGCATTACAAAATCATGGAGAAGTTGCAGGAGAAAGGCTAAAGCCTTCGGCTATAGGAGAATTAGTGGCAGAATCCTGAATGAATTACTACATGAATTCTTTTTTTGAGACTAGTTTATGGTACAACCGGAGGCGGTGTCCATTAACTAATAGCTTGAATCTAACATGATCAATTGTAATAAGATGCACTGAACCACTAGAAAATACATTCTCAATTTCATACGGGTCCAGCCATTTAGTTTGTAATTTTCCTGGACTGTCCTTATATCGTGAGTCATAAAGCAGAGCCCAATCTCCTACTTTGAATTTCTTCTCCTTAATGTATTTATCATGCCACCTTATTCTCTAATTTTGTATCATCTTAGTGTGCTGCAGGGCATTCTTTCAGAGCTCATCCAGAGCATTGAGCTGCATGATTCTGTCCTTTTGTGCATTTGTTAAATCCATGTCCATCTCCAGTGTTGTTCTTAGATTTTTATGTTCAAACTCTATTGCCATCATAGCTATTTTACCATACACCATTTCAAAAGGTGTATATCCTATAGCAGTCTTCCAGGTAGTACGGTAGGCCCATATAGCTTTTGGTAACTTTGTGGCCCAATCCTTCCTATGCAAATCTACAGTTTTAGTCAAAATAGCCTCTATGTCCCTATTTGTGACTTCAACCTGGCCACTGGCCTGGGGGTGGTAAGGAGTTGATTTCCTATGCCATATATTATATTCATTGACTAAAGCTGCGATAAGTGTAGAAGTAAATTATGCTCCTTGATCTGTCACTATTTCCCTAGAGACACCAAACCTAGTAAATATTTTTTCATAGAGGAATTCAACCACTTTATTATCCCTAGCATGTTTCATAGGCTTAGCCTCTACCCATTTTGTGACATAATCTGTGCATACAAGGATGTAGGACTTACCATTGGAAGGTGGATCAATTGGTCCTACAAAATCCAGTCCCCATTTGTCGAAGGGTGCAACTACAACTTGTGAAAATAGAGGCATCTCATCAGATCGAGTTGGTCTTCCCATCCTCTGGCATCTGTCACACCTCTTGGTATATTTGGCTGCATCTCTATGGAAAGTTGGCCAATAGTAACCAGTATTTAAAATTTTCATCGTTGTCCTTTTGGCAGCAAAATGTCCACCACACGGCTCATCATGGCTTGCATGCAGTATATCATGAGTGTCTTCCTCTGGTACACATCTCCTCATAACTTGATCTAGCCCTATATAAAACATGCAATCTGCAATCCAAAAAAAGTTCAAGCTTTTCTCTACCAATAATCT
This sequence comes from Sequoia sempervirens, assembly GCA_007258455.2. Lineage (NCBI taxonomy): Eukaryota > Viridiplantae > Streptophyta > Pinopsida > Cupressales > Cupressaceae > Sequoia > Sequoia sempervirens. The sequence goes on from VDFB02237012.1 coordinate 7,022, forward strand.
TTTTTCTTTAGGGGAGAATTGAGGAGGAGTTCTTCCTGTGGCTAGATAATTTGCTATATCAACATACCATGGGTGAATAACTTTGATTGCAAATAGGTTCTTATCAGGAAAGGAGTCTTCAATAATTGCAGAGTCATCGTGCCTTTGAATTCTAGAGAGGAAATCAACAACCACGTTGGCTTTACCTAGCTTGTCCATAATTGTAATATCAAATTCCTGCATCAGTAATAACCATCTTGCCAGTCTCTCAGATATTGAGGCTTTGTTCATGAGATATCGGATTGCGGCATGATCAGTATGAACAAATATCTGATAACCGGTGATATAATGCCTGAATTTATTGAGGGCATAAATGATTGCCAACATTTCTTTTTCTATAATAGTGTAGTTCAATTCAGCCCCTTGCAGATTTTTGCTTATGTAATAGAGTGCATGTTCTATTGAACCATCCTTCTACCCTAACACTACGCCAATGGCATAATCTGATGCATCAGTATGAATATGAAATGGAAGTGACCAATTAGGTCCTTTCAGAATAGGTGCCTATGTAAGGGTGACTTTTAAGTCAAGGAATGCTTTTTCACATTCTTCTGTCCAAGAAAAATCTGCATCTTTCTTCAGCAGACTGTATAAGGGGTCTGTTGTTTGGCTGAAGTCCTTGTTGAATCTTCTATAATATCCAGCATAGCCTAGAAAGCTCCATACCTCTTTTTGCTTGGTAGGAGAGGGTAGCTTAGAGATGACCTCAATCTTAGCAGGATCAACCTGAATTCCTGCAGTAGAAATATAGTGACCAAACACTATTCCCTCCTACATCATCATGAAGCACTTTTGACTATTCAGTGATAAGTTGTGATCTTCACATCTCTGTAGTACTTTCTTCAAGTTGGCTTGAACTTCCTAAAATGTTTTACCATAAATAGTAAATTCATCTATATATATTTCCATGCAATCATATGAGATGTCTGAGAAGATACTTATGATTGCCCTCTGGAAAGTTGCAGGAGCATTATAGAGACCAAAAGGCAAAACTGAATAGGAAAATGTTCCCCAAGGGCATGTAAAAGTAGTATTTTCTTGATTCTTAGGAGCGATCTTGATTTGATTGTACCCACTGAAGCCATCTAAGAATGAGAAGTACTTTTTCCTAGCTAAATTATCTAGAACTTGATCAATGAATGGAAGAGGAAAGTAATCTTTCTTTGTTGCCAAGTTGAGCTCTCTGTAATCTACACATACCCTCCATTTGCCTCCTTTCTTAGGGACAATGACCAATAGGGAAACCCACTGACTATTGAAGATTGGGTAGATAAAGCCAGCTGCTAACATTTTCTACAATTCTTCTTTAACAATTTCTCTCAAAGCTGGATTAATTCTTCTTTGAGGCTGCCTGATAGGTTTGAAGTCACTGTTAATATATGTGCGATGTGTACAGAGATTTGGTTCTAAACCCCTTATATCCCCATAGTCCCATGCAAAAGCTCTTTTGTGGGCTTGCAACATTGTGGCTAGGGCAGTTTGTTGAGACAGAGGCAACTTATTATTAATATGAAGACATCGGCCTAGAGATACTTCTATCTGTTTGGTGAGATCATTTATTAAGGCTGCTGATAAAGGTGGTTCCTGTATATCATATAATAGCAAATCATGATGGCTCTTAGGATCTAGTTGTTGCAAGAAACATTGTTGAGAAGATGGGCTATTCAAACCAGAACTAAATTCCAAAATGTGTAGAAGCAAGTTATCTTCACTCTAAAGCTGGGAAAATGGATCAGTTAGTAGAATCATTAACTGAGCTAATGAATTGACTTCTTCATATTCCTCTCCTAGATCTGGCCAAACTGGTTGAGAAAAATCTGGCAGAGGTTGTGCAGGTGGGTATAAAGCCAATTTCTTCCTTGACTGACCATCAGAAATTGTCATGTCTCCTGAATGGCATCCTATAAGGGCATCAGCTGTAGCTAACCAAGGTCTGCCTAGGATAATAGGATATCCTCCTAAGGTCGCCTTAGTGGACAATATGGTAAAATCAGCAGGGTATTCCCAAGATTCAAGGGTGACAATGACATCTTCTATCATTCCATCAAGTGTAACCGTGGAACTATCAGCAAGCTGCAGGATAGTCAGTGTAGACCGAACATTTGGAATATTCAAACACTCAATAGTGTGCTTGGTCATCACATTAATGGCTGCACCAAGGTCAACCAAAACATTCTTACTACTGGACTTCCAGGATCAGTATATTTTGGAATGACAACCTTCCCCAACATAATATCGGCTAACTATCCTAGGACATGGATAGTTTGGGGATCTTTTTTCTTTATTCCTTGTTTCTTTAAACAAGCCTCTTTAATGGATTTTCCATAAATTGGAACATCTTTAATAGTTTGAAAAAGAGAAATTTGAACTTGTACATTCTTTAGCTACTCCAAAATATCAAAGGTGGGTTCTTCAATAGTCTTGAGTGTAGTAATCTGCAATCTCTGAGGAAAAGGTGGTGTAGTCTGAGGCTACATGATAGGTTCCTTAGAGGCAGTAGCTGATACAGGTATATCTTCTGCATGATGAGTAGGTTGTTCAACAGCAGAGTCTGAAATTTTTGTTATTACAGGTGGCTGTGGAGCAGGGAGAGTGGTTCCAAACCTGAGATGGATATCATTGATATTTAGGGCATAAGCTGTATACTGGTTGACTTCTGTAGAATACATAGGTTGTTGTTGCTGCTACTTATTATTGGGATTTGGCAATGGTTGAGCAGGCATAAGCATTTGCTTTGGAGGGCCAGTATTTGCTGCAGGTGCTGCAAGAGGAGGCATAAGGGCTGAAGGTTGTGGCTGCTGAGAGTGCAAGAATCTAGGGGGTTGGTTCTGCCATTGCTGAGAACCTCTCCATTGAGGGTTCTACTGCCAGTTACCTGGAGGTGGAGTCCATTGTCCTTGTGGGTGCTGCCAACCTCCTTGAGGGGGTTGCCATTAAGGGCTCTGATAGTTAGGCCAGTATGGTTGAAGAGTATTCCAAGGTGGAGATGGGCCATATGTAGGTTTCCATTGGTTATTATAATTAGAGTAAGGATTACCAAAATTCAAAAGATCTTGAGGCATACCTTGTCTTGGAGCCCATGGTCTCCTTTGTGCAACAAAGAAGACTTGGTCTCATCACCTTCTATCATCTTAAAATCAGTAGGTAACTGTTTAGCCTCCATATTGGCCACCATTTTGCATCTATAGTCACGTTTCTTCTGTCTACAATGTGGACATAACTTAGCCAGGATTGCCTTAGCCTCCACATATTTCTTGCAAGCTTGCATGATATCCAACTATGTAGCCATGTTGTTTATGATGTCCTGCTTGAAATTAGACAGCAAATTTGTGATCTCCATCTAGGAAACTCTGTTGGAAGAAGACTTTCCCACTGTAGCTTGATGACCTCTACCCTTCTTCACATTTTCTTGGGAGTAATTAAGACATATCTTCATGAGATCATCCCAAGATGCTTGAGTGATATCTCCACCTCCCATCAGGTCCAAGACATCTATGAAAGTATCATTGATTCCCCTTAGAAAAAGTAATTTATGAGATTCTTCATTAAAAGTATGGTCTGAATTCTTTTTCAAAGAAAAAAGGAATCTTGATATAATCCTCTAGACTTTCATCTTACTTCTATTGAATTCAGAATATATCATCACCTTTACTACCACTCTTACAGTATTCCTTGTATTTCTCAAGAAATTTTGTTTGCATGGCTTCCCAACTATCTACAACACCCCTTCCCAAACTCATGAACCATCTAAGAGCTCCCTCCTTCAAGGTAGCAAGAAATAATTTTAGTTTGTGAGCATCTGAAGTGTACTCATAAGTGTGACAGAGGATATCAAACTCGAACAAGAAGGTCTCTGGGTCTTCTATAACTAAGCCATAGAACTTGGGAAGTAATGAAGAAGGAATATTCTTAAGGTTGTCATTGTTTTGTTGAGCAATAATGGGGAATTCAAAAGCAGGAGGTCAATTTGGTGGATTGCGTGCCATGTTCACCTGACCAAGTATAGGAGTAAATGGATTTTCTTTAGGTTCTTTGTCAAATGTGCCGAATAGCAAGTCAGCACACAGACCTTTAGCAAATGGTTCAATATCTAAGTCTCTTTCGTCCTCAAATAGGCTATAAGTTGGTTCAGTTTTCTTAGCAATGAATGGAAAGTTAGGGAGAAATCTTCCCTGAGTGTCTCTTCTTCTATACATACAACAAAAATGGATGGTATTTTAAAATATTTTGAAAATACTTGAACAACTAACTAAACCACTACTAACAATGACTATATCAGGTTCTTAGATTGACACCATCCTCGACAATGGCACCAAAAATGGTCACGCCCACAAAAGGATATGAAAATCACGACAAAACCTATCCTGGGAATTGGACATTCTAGTAGGTGACTAATACCTTTTCGTGGTCATTCATTTACTTGTCAAACTAGGGAACATAAACTTTAAATGGAGCGGCACTATATGTGCACTAAGAACCAGTTTTAGTCACAACCTATTGAAAATAAATACTTGGAAAGAAATTCTACTTATGCTACAGGCAGGTAATGCAAAGTTCTCTTAACTCAACCATAATCTAACCAAAGCAGAAATCGTAATAGCTACAATTGAGAGACAAACTATAAACTGGCCTTATGCTATAGGAACAAACATAGGGATGGATTCTCGATGTTGCAGGAATAGTATAAGACTGAGCTTGTGCTAAAACTTCTAAAATGAAATCTAACTTGAATTAACAAAGGATAAACAACTACTCTCCTACAAATACTTACTAAGTGGTCCCCCTTAGCAAGCATCAACTAATTTACATAGAAGATTGTGCTCAGAACTCCATCAACTTTTATTCATAACATGAAATCATTTACATTGATTGTTCTGCTTCAGAAAGCTAACAAAAACTCTGATTCATATTATAACTCTAACTCTTACATAATCTTCTTCTCTATCTATCTCCTTCTTGTTCACCCACATAGGAGGAACACTTATTTTAAATCAGGAGAACAACTAACTAACCCTAACAGAGAAAGGCGTGGATATAAAATGTATTTTGAAATCAAGGAATAGACTTCATAAATGAGTTTATCTATTTAACCTGATCCAAAGAGAATCTAGCACTCCACTCTTTCTAGATTAAATTTCATTTAAAATCCTTCTGAATAGTTTCGGTGAAAGAGTCTTTGCCAGAGCTTTCTCAAAGTCGTGCAGGAAATGGACTTTACTGCAAGACAGAGATTGGCTGCGCTTGACTCGATCATACTTTCTTCAACAACCTACGAAACACAAGGTAATAGATGCGAAAGAAAAGGTGCATGGTACATACACAATATCCATTCATTAATCACATACTTAAATCTATTTCATCATTCAAAAACTACATGCATTATACCAGTCATTTGGGAATACAGACAAATCAACATGATAGGCTATAGGAACATGAAAGTGTATTGCTATAGGATATCCCTCAATAAAAGGTTTCAAGAGAGTTAAACAACCATGAACAATAAAAATAAAGGTATTAAAAGTATACCATGATATCCAAATTATGAGCATATTTTGGGCTCATCATGTTCCACCCCCGAGGGACATGGAAAAAGGTGATAGAATCCACCACATGACCTAGGGAAATGATCTACTTAGAAACCACAACCAACTGCCAATTCACATCCTTTAGCTGATTTTAGTTCAATAGGTCGATCACAATCTGGGAATTATAATCACAAATAATCCTTCTCCACCCAAGAGAACAAGCCCTTTTCACATCCACAGGAATAGCTAGAGCTTCCATGACATTGTTCAACCACTACCCGTAATACTCAGAAAAGAAGAATTCCACAATCCTATCATTGTTCCTACCAATACCCCACACCCCCACAAGACTAGGGTTACCTCTGGAAGATCCATCAATGTTATTCTTCAAAATTCCAAGGGGAGGAGGCCTCCAATGCCCTTCACACACAGTCTTCCCTCTAGCTTTCTGGCTCAAGCTAGCACTAGGCCCACTCAAAACCTCACAAGAAATCCCCAAATTTTGAGCAATCCTCCAATCCGCCAAGGCCAAGGGAACTGAAAGATCACACTTAGCCACAATAGTCTCTTGAATGACTCGCAAAATTCTCATGTAGACCTATCTCCCTTGAAGCTTCTTATCCAAAAAAAATCTACGATTTTGTTCTAGCAAAATCTGCTAAATGATTAAGTTGGGCCTAATTGTCCATGCAATATGAAGAAAAGAAACCTTAGTATGTAGACTACCCAACCATCTCCAAAATTCCTCCATCAAAGAAGCATGCCAGCAAGGAAGACTCCAAGAAGCCCAACAAAAATTCCAAATCTCCCTAACAAAAGAACACTGAAAGAAAAGATGTGACACCATCTCCTCGCTACTAGAACACAAAAAAAAATGGAGGGGCCTTGAAATCCACATTTTTGGAGATTCTCCCAGGTCGTGCATCTACTCCTCATCATAAGACAAGAGAAGAAATTACTCTTGGGCCAAGAGAATTTATTCCAAATTTGCTTCCACCAAGTGATCCCCATACTCCTATAAGTGTGCTTATCCAACACCTGATACCTAGAAGAAACAAAGTACTTACCTTTCTGATCATGACCCACACAAGAAAATCCTTATCCTCCAAGGAATTACAAAACCTCTAATCAAGGATATTGGATAGTTTATGACTATCCTCTTTTTGTTCCACCAGGAGGCCACTCCTGAATACTCTTCCATCAATAGACAGTATTCTGACCAAGCAATTGAGAGGATTTATAATCCTTCACGTACCTCCAACTAGCCTCTAGAGACATTCTACTTAAATCCTGAAGATGAGGATGTGTAACCAAAATAGGAGGAATCCCATCCCAAGAGTTAGACTAAAAATGAACCTCTGATCCGCTATTGCAAATCCAAAACAAACAATATTTAACCAACTTAGCTCCTCTTTTTAGAGTACTCCAAACCATTGAGCCCTTTCCTTGGAGGAAAAATTGAGGAGCCTCACAATCCACAACACAAACTAGGTATTTGAAAGTAAGGATCCTAGCCCAAGTATGATGTTGTTGTGTACACCACCTCCAAAAAAGCTTTTTTTCCAACACTTGACCATTTAAATCAGCCGTCTCAACCCAAGGCCACCTTCTTGCTTGGCACGACACACATCTTCCCACTTAACCAAGAGCCATTTCCTCAAGAGAATATTACCAGAACAAAGAAATTTTCGGTAAAGATTCTCAAAATCTTTGACAAAACTAGTAGGAGCCAAAGGCACAAAGAACCTGTACAACGAGAGAGCCTGGACAATAGACTTCAAAAGAGTAACTCTGCCAGCAGTTGAAAACCATTTGCAAATCCAGTGACTGACCTTGTTACAAAAATTTTTAATCACATCCTACTAGTGCAATATTGGTAGTGAGCGCCAAACAATATGAATACCAAGATACATAAATGGTAGGGAGCCAATCTGAAATCGGAGGATCCTATAAATTCATTGCTGAATTAAATTAGAAGTATTGAAGAAATAAATAGAAGAATTATTATCATTAATTCTTTGACCTAAGGCCAACAAGTAATAATAAAAAGCTTTCCTTAAGTTAATCGCTTCCTCCACTTTAGCCACACCCATCAGAGCAGTATCATCCAAAAATTGTAAATGGGATTGAGATGGGATCCCATTAAACCAACTCCATCCCTGGATCAAACCAAGCTCCAACCAAGCTCTCAAATATCTTCCAAGCCCCTCAGCCATTAGAATAAATAAATATGAGGAAATAGGATCACCTTGCCACAAGCCCTTAGAATCCCCGAACAATTTCAAAGACTCCCCATTAATCAAAACAAAGAAAGATGAGGAAGTGACACAACTCATAATCCACTCAATCCATTCACTATTAAACTCAAAATCCTTCAAAATATTAGAAATAAAATCCCATTTGACCCGATCATAAGCTTTTTCCATATCCAACTTAATAAGCATAGCCTTCTCCCTGGATGTAGCCATAGAGTGCACAATCTCAACTATAATAAGTACTCCATCAAGAATCTTCCTTCTAGCCACAAATCCCCCCTACTTCTCAAAAATAAACCTATCCAAGGATTTAAGTGCTCAATGATCAACTTAGTAATAATTTTATATACAACATTACACAAGGCGATCAATCTAAAAAGCTCCAAAGAATTTTCCCCCTCACACTTAGGAATAAGCACCAAAAAGGTAGCATTCATGGCCTTGAGCATTTTCTTGTTCCTTTGAAACTCCTGAACAACCTCCAAAAGTTCAAACTTGATAACCTCCCAAAACTTCTAGAAGAATTCTATTGGAAATCCATCAGGCCCATGACCTTTACCTTTCTTCATTTGGAACACAATATCCTCCCACTTAATTAGAGATATTGGTCTCATAAGAGCACCATTCATATCCTCAGTCACCAAAGTAGGAATGCATGGTAAGATGGATGCCTCTTCCTCACAAGCTAGGGGAGAGTCATTTGAAAACAAGGCAGAGTAATATTTGACAAGCTCTTTAGAAATTTTAGTGCCCATACAAAGAAGGTTCCCGTCATGAGCCTGCAAAGAAGAAATAACATTACCTTTCCTTTTATCTTTGATAGAAATATGAAAGAAAGAAGTGTTTCTATCTCCCTCATGAAGGTACTCAATCCAATATTTTTTCTTCCAAAATATTTCCTCATGAAGCTCCCATTCCTCCACCTCTTTTATTGTCAGCGCTTCAGCCCTACCCAACTCCTCAGTTAGTCCCTGGTCACATATTAGATGCATAAAAGAGTCCAACTGCTCTTGAGCTCTCCTTTTAGCTTGGAAAACATTACTAAAGTGATATCTATTCCAACGTTTCAACATTTATTTAATAAACTGGATCCTTTTAGCAAAGGAGTACATAGTGGTGTTGAAGGGTGACTTTCTAGCACTCCACCACCTAGGAATGAGATTAGGAAGAGAAGAATCCCAGAGCCACCTTATTTGGAACTTGAAAGATGACTTCTTCAAAGAGGACCTAGATGGAGAAGCCAAGAATTTAATTGGGAAATGATTTGAACCCTGCCAATCCAAAATTTCAAAGCTTGTCACCCACCTATCCCCCACCCAAAAAATGGAAAACAAAAACCTATCCAATCTTTCTAAGATAGAAAAATTCCCTGACCTTCTATTGTTCTAGGTGAAAAAATTATTCCTAGGTTTGATGTCCACCAAATGTAGATCATCCATTTTATCTCTTAGAAGCCCAACCGAGGGATCCAACTGACCAGTACCCCCCCTTTTCTCCTCCAAAGAATAAATAGCATTAAAATATTTTGCAAACACCCATGGAAGAAGAGACTCTAGGGAACGAATGTATCTAATATGAGCCCACAAATTAACCTTACCAAAAAAATTTGTAGGAGCATAAATATTAGAGAAAAGAATTTTCTCACTAGACTCTAGACCAACCACAACAAAAGAAATGGAATGGCACCACACAACCCACAAAGAAGGAACAACTCTATGAGGATCCCACAAACAAGCAAGGCCCCCAGAGCGGCCCTGCACTCCCACACACTGGTATATACCATGGCCCCAAATCTTGTTAGCCAAGTTAATTACACTAGAAACATGCAACTTGGTCTCGTGAAGGAAAACCAAGTCTGGAGAATACACATGAATCAAATCTCGAATATCCTTTTGTCTAGGGATGATATTGTTAAACAGGTGTAGGAAAATTGAGAAGGGGTGGGGGGTGAATTAGTTGTCACACAAATTCAACCTTAAAACTTTATCATTTATCAAATCTTTAACCACACTATTTTGTTATTAAATATAAGCATGAAACACAAATAATAGAAAGTAAATCAACACAATGAACATTATATTTTTATGTGGAAAACCCAATAAGGGAAAAACCATGGTGAGGGTTAGCTCACAATATAAAAATTATAAAATGAATATAGAGGCTCACTACCAAGGGCTCATTGCCCAAAAGAGGACTCACTATCCAAATACAAAGGCTCATTGCCTACAAAGGACTCACTGTCCAACAGGGAGGCTCACTACCTATAGATACAAAAGAGAACAAAAGATCCACCACTGCAATTAAAGCACATTCACAAGATTATAGAAACCTTTAGTTTACTGACTTCAACAAACTAAAAAACTTTTGTCACAACTCACTCACACACACTTCTTCTCTTATGATTTGTGGCACACTTTCGTCACTTTGCATCACACTATCATGCCATTCTTCACAACTCGACTTGCTTTTATACTATTCTCAACCTTAGAAAATTTCTCCAAAGTCAGCCACAATACATCATTTCATAAATTCAAATTAGGTTGGAAACTTTAAATTCCCATGGTTGAAAGGAATAAGAGTGGACCACAAATAATATTCTTGAATCTTCTACACACTTAATTAAATTTTATTCTTCGAATTAAGTGTAAACACTTGGTCAACCAAACCTAATGAAAACATAAATGAACAATGATGCACACACTTCCCAACTAGAAGATGACACACAAACACCACAACACACTTCCTTAAGCATGAGAATACATTTTAGAACCTTTTGGATACATCCGCAACAACAAAAACAAGATTCAATCATTGAATTCCTTTCATCAAACAATTCAAACTGTGTAGACACACAAAAATATTAAAACATGACTTCTGGATTATCAAACTCCAAACCTCTTCACCAGAGCATAGGAAAGACCTTCACAAGACATATCCCAGTTCTACAAGAGCTGAAACGGAATAGAGAAAAAATGCAGAGCAACAATATTTCTCCTAGTCCACAAAAAATTGACTCTGCTGGTAGAATACACATACCACTGGACACAACTTTCACATACCTTCTCACCAAAAGCTAAAACTGAGCATAATTTATCATGAAAATACCAACAACACACCTTCATATCTGCACAAGCATAGGATCAACATAGGAGAAATGTGGAGCACATACTGGAGCACATTCTGAAGACATTCAACACTTTAACTTCTCTTTATTAATTTTCTCAAGATCACTTGGAAACTCATCAACTTGACATATCTACAATACCATAAAGATAGCTCCATGTACTCACATCTCATCAACAACTCAACCATACATGCACAATATGTAACATACAAAATTGTGTTGACATCAATGACAACATTAATGACAACACCGCCATACTAGCTCATACTTGCAACAGATATTCATACCCCTCACATTCCAAGATAGCACAATCATTTAAGAGATTGGGAGAAGTTGGCATCAATAGTCCTTATCAAATCCGATTCCACCAAAGTTTCCCTAATTAACTTAACTTTTTCTTGATCCTTCTTCCTTCTTGATTTCAAAGGCTTCTCAATGGGGCCCATTTTAAGAGTTTTCTTATGCAAACCTAAAGGTGTAGAAGAAGCCCTATTCTTTCCAATCTCCTTCATACTTTTATCTAGAGCAGGGCTTTTAACATGTCAAGCCAAGCCCCATAGGAGAATCCTGAGCTGAAGAAACCTACCTCAAAAAAGCATCTGAAGGAAGAATACTCAAATCCATCTAAACTATAGGGTTTGAAGGAAAATTCTAAATACAACTAGGGTCTTGAGGGTACCCCATGAGGTGATAAGAAGAACCATCCACATCATGTATGGCAATGGGCATGTCTTCCTCCTGAACCAGGTCCTCTAAAGCATCAAACCTTTTAAATGTTTCATCTTCTTGTCTATCCTTGTACGATCTCTTATGCCCCTATTCTTTTTGTGGGGTTTAACTGTAAAAAATCCATCCTTATCCATATCCATCCCTTGCATGGGAGCCTTCACTTTCTCCATCTTCTAAGATGGTTGTTGAGGAGTAAAACCCCTACTAGAATTGTTAACCACTTTGGGGCACTTTCACTAAAGGTGACCGTACTCATGACAAATATGATAGCAAAAGGGAAAGGTCTCCTAATCAAACTATTCACTCTAAGAAGCTGATCCAAAAATCATGTCTATTGCATCTGACAGTGGCTTATTCAGATCAATTTCAACACAAAAACAAGCATACAAAAAAACTTCTTAGACAGGGTTTTTTGTGACAAACCAATGGGCTTACCAAGCATGAGAGAAATCATCTGCAATATATAATTTCTCCAACATTCTAGAGGCAAACGGGGGAGACAAACCCAAACAGGAACTCTTGAGGGGAGTTGTTTAGAAGAATTAAAACCCCCATACCAAGGTTTAATGAAAATACCCAACTAATTGTAGAAATAAGGTCCACCTTCAAAGGCATGATTTTGATCAACAATACAAGAAAAATCCACCAAGAAAATTATTAGTAGCTAAAAAAATCTCAAAATCACCCTTTAGGCTCCAATTCTTACGTATCCATGAATCCAAAAATGGAAGTCACACACACAACCCCAAGAATTTACAAATTAAAACATGGTTGTTATAATATTCGACATCCTCTGCCATAGACCCTGGCTGAATAAACAGTACAAAACGATTTGATGATCTTTCCAAGCAACCGTTTATCTTTCATAGGCAAGGTCCTCCATTATGAGATGGTTCATGACCTGAGATATCCATGAAGAAGCCCAAGCCCCACCCCACAACACAACCACAGAGCTCACCTTGCTCCAAAAAATAGGGAATGACCAATGTAAGGGATAGCTTCCCCTAAAAGGCTCCAAGATAGTGGCCAAACCACACACAACTCGCAACCACTAAAGCAAAGGTCAAAGCCAAAATATAGGCACGACACAAGAAAAAAGAACATTGCTAAATAGATACTCACAACTAGAGAAGACCCCAAGGAAATGAAAAAGACTCCAAACCTCAATGATAGACACACCAGCTCCTAGCTCAGCACACCAAATAGTCACCACAAGGATGAAAAGGACCGCAACAAGAAAAAATGAACAGAAATTAACTCCACCCCCTCGAATGCACAAATAAACCCCACCCCTACACAATGATCACACTAGTGAAACAAATTTGAAGAAACGAGGCGCATGCAAAGACTAGGGATGACATGTAGCCTAGGCCTCAAAGGCCACAGGAAGCCATGTCGAGACTGTAGAGTAGATGCACCATATTTCCTCGAATGATCAATTGAATTTGTGGCTATTAATATTGAGGTTTATTTTATATTTATTAAACATCTATTTCACTTGTATGAAAAGGGATGGAAATACACATGTTATTCTTTTCTAAGGAACCCTAGATAGTTCTTTGCATTTATTATGTCCAATATTTCCTCATATTTCCTCTTTCAATTTTTTTTCCATTTTATACCCTTCATAATTTCTATTAAAAGTACACAAAAATCATAAAATGTCCTATTATACAAGGTATGTTTCCCTCTCCAACATACATAAATAATCACATATTCAATAGTAATTTCTTGAGCTAATGTAAGTACCTATTGTTGGAGAAAGTTAAAATCAAAGATCGAATTAATAACCTTCCACAAGTAAAATAATAAACAAAATAGGATATATATATTGCTGGTATGATCAAGTTTGGTGGTGTTGTCATTAATGTTGTCATTGATGTCAACATAGTTCAGTATGTTGCAGATTGTACATGTATAGCTGAGATGATGTTGAGATGTTGTGAGTACATGGAGCTATCTTTACAGTGTTGTAGATGTGTTGGTTTCAGAAGTTTCCAAGTGCTTTTGAGAAAATTAAATAAAGAAGAGAACAAAATATTGAAAGTGTTCAGAATGTGCTCCGATATGTGCTCTACATTTCTCCTATGTTGATCCTATTCTTGTGCAAATCTACAGGTTTGATAATGAGGATTTAGTGGTGATATCTCTTGATTTTTAGCTTCTGGGTAGATGGTACATGAAAGTTACGTTCACCGGTATGTGAACTGTTCTGGCAAAGTTGGTCTTTTGCAGTTTGGGAGAAATATTGTTGCTCTACAATTTTTCTTTGTTTTGTTTTAGATCTTGTAGATCTAGAATATGTCTTGTGAAGGTATTTTCTTTGCTTTGGCAAATAAGTTTGAAAATTGGTGATCCAAAAGTCATGTTTTAGTAGTTCAATGTGAAGTTTATACAGTCTAGATGGACTGGTGAAGGATGTTCAATGGTTGAAGTTTGTTATTTTTCTATATTAGATATATTCTCATGCTTAAGGAAGTGTGTTGTTCCATTCATGTGTCATCTTCTAATTGGGAAGCGTGTACATCAATGATTATTTGTGTTTTCATTAGGTTTGGATGACCTAGTGTTTACACTTCATTCGAAGAATGAAATTAAATTGAGGAAGCGTGTGATTGATCTGATACATCATCTTCCGATCTTGGTTAAATTTTTTATTAGTCCACTCTTATTCCTTTCCATCGCAAGAATTTTGAGTTACCGACCTATTTTGAATTTATGAAATAAGGTATTTGTGGATGACCTTGGAGTTTCTAAGGTTGAGGATGGTATAAAATCAATTTGAATTGTGAAGAGTTGTATGGAAGTGAGATGCAAAGTGATGAAAATGAGCCACAAATCATAAGAGCAGAAGTGTGTGTGTGTGTGTGTGAGTGGTGATAGTATTTTTCAGTGTGCTAAAGTCAGCGAGCTAAAGGTTTGTGCAATCCTACGGATGTGCATTAATTGTTGTGGTGGATCTTTTGTTCTCTTTTGTATCTGTAGGTAGTGAGCCTCCCTATTGGATAGTGAGTCCTTTCTGTAGGCAGTGAGCCTTTGTATTTGGACAGTGATTCCTCTCCTGGGCAGTGAACCCTTGGCAGTGAGCCTTTTGTTTTATAATCTTTTATATTGTGACTTAATCCTCATCATGGTTTCTCCCTCATTGGGTTTTCCACGTAAAAATATGGTGTTTATTGTGTTGATTTGCATTATGTTATTTGTGTTTCATGCTCTTACTTAATAATAGAACAATGTGGTTGTGAAATTAATAAGTGTTGAAGTTTTAAGTTTGAATTGTGTGACAACTGATTCACCCCCCCTCTCAGTTGTCTTGTGTCTATTTAACAATTGGTATCAGAGCTTTGGTTCCTTGTTGTTGAGCTTAACCACTTAAGGAAGATCTGATGACACATAAGTTGGTGATCCCTATGTTTGATGGAACTGACTACAATGACTGGAAGGGATAGATGAAAGGATATATTATCTCCTTTGTTTTTAATACCTAGAAAGCTATTGAGACAAAGTATACACCCTCATCCGATGGTCTTACTACTGCATATGATATTTCTGCTTATGAAGAAAATGAGAAGGTGAAGTATGCTATTTGTAGTGGATTGTCTAAAAATGAGCAAGCTGAGGTTTCTTCTTTGGAAACTGCATATGAAGTCTAGAAGAAATTGGAGGATATGTATGAAGGAAATGAAAGAGTGAAATTGACAAAGAAGTTGGCAGTGAAGTGGAAATTTGTGAATCTAAAGATGGAAGAAGGCGAAGACTTTACAAGTTTCTTTCAGAGAGTTGAAATGACTATAAATGAAGTTATAAATCAAGGAGGAAAAATATCAGGTGAAGATATAATTGAGAAGATTTTGATAACCTTACCAATGTGCTACAGTGATAAGATCTCAATCATTGAAAAAGTATATAATCCTAAGACTTACACTTTGGAATAGTTGTTTGGCACCTTGCAAGCATTTGAGATGAGAAAATTCCAGAAAGAAGACAAGATAGAAGAAAAGATAGAAATGACATTCAAGGAATTGAAGATTGAAGAGGAACCAGATAGTGATGGTTTTGATGAGTTGGAAGGAAACTTCACCAGGAAGCTGAAGAAAGGAACCAAGAAGTATAAAGGTATGTTTCCCTTTAAATGTTTTAGTTGTGGTAATATTGGTCATTATGCTTCGAGATGTCTAAATAGAGTTGTGCATAAGAAGAACAAGGATTATAAGGATAAGGATCAGAAGGATAAAAAATATAAGAAGTTGTACTATGTTAAACAATAAGTAGGAATTTTTTATGATGAATCTGAAAATGAGGTTGATGATAGTGAATGCTTATTCTTAGCTTTGGAAAGTAAATCTATATCCACTAGCCTTGGAAAATGTGTAAGCAAGAAGACTTCTGAGAGTAAGAGAAATAGGATGGAATGCACTTTGGTTACCACTTTTCATGTAAGACAGGATGAAAACTACTGGGTAATTGATAGTGGATGTTCTAATCACATGATCAGAGATAAGAGTAAGTTCACTAAACTTGAGAAGTATGATGGTGATTTAGTTATGTTTGGTGATGATTTAGGAGCAAAGATCTATGGGAAGGGTTCAATTAGTTTTGATGGTGTACATAGTACTAATGATGTATATTATGTGAAGGGTTTGAGGCATAACCTTCTGAGTGTTGGTGAGATGTGTACCAATGGTTTTAAACTTGTCTTTCAAAATAATACCTGTGAAATCAGAAAAGGATTCGGGAGTGGATATATGATTTTTGTTGGAAGAAGAACTCATGGAAATATCTTTCAGTTGAAAGTATTTGATGGTCATTGCCTTGTATCTCAAATCAGTGAAAGTTGGTTATGGCACTGGAGAATGGGACATGCGAATTTTGATAACTCAGTCAAGATCACTACTAAAGAGATTGTTTGAGGACTACCTAGAATCACAATACTTGGTAATGCTATTTGCAAAAGTTTTCAATTAGGGAAACAAACAAGATGCAACCTTAAGGGAAAGAACATTCTACTACTAGAATGATGGAATTAATTAATACCGATCTTTGTGGTCTGAGTAGGATTGGAAGCCTAAATGGTGACAAATAGTTCATGTTGCTTATTGATGATTATACTCGAATGACATGGGCTTCTTTTCTTAGTGAAAATGTTCAAGCTCTGGATAGGTTTAAGGTATTCAAAGCAAGAGTGGAAAATGAAGTGAACTTGAAAGTCAAGTGTTTGAGATCTGATAGAGGTCGAGAATTCACCTCTAGTGAATTTAATACATTTTGTGAACAACATGAAATAAGAAGACAATTTTCTGCTTCGAGAACTCCTCAGTAGAATAGAGTAGTTGAAAGGAAAAACAAGATTGTATAGGAAGCTGCTAGAACCATGATGAAAGAATCAAAATTTATTGGATGTGTACTGGAGAGAAGTGATACATACTGTTGTTGATATTCTTAATTGAGTTCATATCAGACACAACAACACTAAGACTTCTTTTGATTTATGGATTGGTAAGACTCCTACAGTGAAATATTTTAAGGTATTTGGAAGTAGATGTTATATTAAAAGAGATGATGAAAATATTGGAAAGTTTGATGCTAGATGTGATGAAGGAATCTTTCTTGGATACTCTACTACTAGCAAAGCATATAGATACTTTAACAAAATATTGTGAAATATTGTTGAAAGTGCTAATGTGAAAGTTGATGAAGACATACACAGACCTATTGAGATTAGTGAAGTTGAACTTGATGATCCCATCTATGGGCATGTACCTGAGGGGAAAAAGGAAAACAAGGAAGAAAAAGAAGAACAAGTGGAAGAAGAAGGAGAAGAAGAAAATGAACCAAAACCTACTGTCAGAACTCCTAAGTATGTTTAGAAGAATCATCTGGAGGATCTGATAATTGGAGATAAAAGTGAAGGTGTAAATACAAGAAGCAGAGTTGCAGCTAAGGTAAATTTGTGTCTATTATCTAAAATAAAACCCAAATATGTAAGTGAAGCATGTGAAGATGAGAGTTGGATGAGATATATGAAAGAAGAATTGCAACAAATAGAAAAGAATTAGACATGGGAACTGGTCCCCAGGCCAATGAATAAAGATGTGATTGGTTCAAAATGGGTGTTTCAGAATAATCTAAATGAAAGTGGAGAAGTCGTAAGGAATAAGGAAAGTCTGGTATGCAAGGGATAGTCACAAGTTGTAGGTATAGATTTTGAAGAAACATTTTCCCTTGTGGACAGAATATAAGCTATAAGGATGGTTTTGGTTTTTTCTACTCACAAAGACTTCAAAGTGTATCAGATGGATGTTAAGTCAACATTTCTGAATGGTGAGTTGGAGGAAGAAGTATACATGGAGCAACCTGAAGGGTTTCAGTTGTCTGACAAATTGGATATGGTTTGTAAGTTGAAAAAGGCATTGTATAGATTGAAGCAAGATCCCAGAGCTTGGTATGCAAGAATGGACACATATCTAACAAAGCAAGGATTCAACAAAGGTTCTACTGACAATAATCTTTACTTCAAAGTGCAAGGTAACAAAATTTTGAGATTAGTTATTTATGTTGATGATATCATTTTTGGTGGAAATGAAGGTATGTGTAAAAATTTTGTTGAAGAGATGCAAAAAGAATTTGAGATGTCTATGATTGATAAATTGAATTTCTTTCTTGGTCTACAAGTGAATCAAACTGATAAAGGGATATTCATTTCACAATCTAAGTATGTAAAAGAGTTGTTGAAGAATTTTGGAATAAATGACTCCAAATTGGTTTGTACTCCTATGGTAACTAGATGTAAGTTGAGCAAAGATGATGAATCTACTAAGATTGATCAAAGCAAGTATAGATCTATGATCGTTGGAATACTGTACCTTACTGCTACTAGACCAAACATTATGCATGCAGTGTTTTTAGTTTCCAGATTCCATGTAGATCCTAAAGAGGCACATGTTGTAGTTGTAAAGAGGATATTTAGATATCTAAAAGGTACACTAGATTATGGACTATGGTATCCTAAGAGTAATGATTTCACCCTGAGTGCTTAAACATATGTTGATTGGGCCGAATGTGCAGATGACTAGAAGAGTACCAATGGTGGTGCTTTCTTTCTTGGTGGAAGATTAGTTTCGTGGTTGAGCAAAAAGAAAGACTCTATTTCTTTATCCACAACCGAAGCAGAATATATTGTTGTAGCATCCTGCTGCACACAAGTTTTATGGATGAAGTAGAAACTGAAGGACATTGGTGTGGTTGTGATGAGCCTATTTCTATTTTTTGTTGCAACACAAGTGCAATAAAAATTTCAAAGAACCAAGTTATGCATTCAAGAACAAAACACATATCTATCAAGTATCATTTTCTGAGAGAAAAAGTGCTAGAGAATGAGCTCAAATTGGAGTATGTGACAACAAAGGAACAAATTGCAGAAATATTTACTAAGGCTCTTCTAAAGGATACTTTTGAGCATCTTAGGGAGATGTTGGGGGTCATTGGCCCTTTGAA
>VDFB02237013.1:0-12363 GCA_007258455.2 Sequoia sempervirens
TGTGTTTCTTTTAAGTTTAGATCAACCCTCCTTACTTCAAAATAGAAAGGGGAAGCATATTCATCTTGATCCTTATGATTTTTCCTTTTTTATCTTTTTCTTTGTATGAGTCACAAATTAGACCATTCACAAGTTTGATCCAAAGTTAAAAAACATATTTATAAAAATATCCGTGTACTAACTCATTGCCTCAAAATTAACACTTTCCTAGGTTTAATCTCATGCCAGATAGGATTGATTTTAAGGTGCTTAAGATTTAAGCTCAAAATTAAGAGCGATAACCCGAAAAGGACAAATCAAGTGACACAAAAAGGAAGGTATAATTTATCGTAGCTCTAAATATCAATTCAAAATTATATCTAAAATATGTTGGAAGAGTTAAAATTAAGGAAATCTAGGATGGGTAGGGTGAGTAAAAGATAGGATTAGGAGAACAAACACCAAACCTTAAAAGGAATATCTATTAAAACAAAGAACAAAAGCAAAAGGATTACTCAAATATAAAATTAAAATATAATAAAAGATAATTTTAGATAGTCAAAAAATATTAAATCCTTAAAATAAACTAGGTTGTGTAGTATAGATCAAGTTCACCAAAATGCAAAGGGAAAAACCCAATCCCCATGATTGATTTAGACTAGTCAAAAAATGCATATAAATAAGAATAATTAACCTAAACTAAATAACAGATGGAATGAAATGAATCAAATCTTAAACATTTAGATAATTGTATATTATTTTTTAAATAGAAAATAGAACAAATGATAGACCACTTAGCTCTACAACCAATGAATGAATTCCAAATGATGAAGACTTAGAAACCAATGTGTCTTAGGATCTAAAAAAATCTACAAATCACCAATGTCGATTAGAATTTAAATAATCTTCTTTACAATTCTCTAAGTTGAGTTTACTAGCAAGGATCTAGTTCTTAATTGTGAACTATGTACTTTTCTAGGAATCTAACCTTTGTTTTGATTCATAAAAAATGTGTATCTTAATATTTACAAAATAAATGTTAACATTACTATTTTTTAAATACTTGTAACTTTTAATTAGTTGAGAGTTGTCATTATTATTAATTAATTAAAACCTTTTGAAAATATTAATTGTTATTTCCATAACAATAATCAATAAATAAATATTATAAAAATGCAACTTTAAATTATCATTTATTAGCCCATCTCTTAATTAAGACTGTTTTTCAAAAATAATTCAAGAGATTACAAAAATTCTCACTAGTTAAAGAGTTGTCCAACTTGCACTTCAAAATGAAGCTTTATACGGCCATCGAAAGAAATAAACCCATATCTTTTACTAATAGAAAACAAAATTCTTATTCTTTAAAGATAAATATTTTTATTTTAAAAGTAAATAAATAATATTCACTCTCTAATAAGAAAACAATTTATGTACAACAATTATGCTCTAAAAATTTATTTTTTTAATCCTCTTAAATTCAATCCAAACTTTATAAACAAAATTTACACCTTACATCTTTAAAAATGAAAAATACAATTCAAAAAAAATTACTTTAACCTATCAACAATTGTTCCTAACAACCTCAAACCTTTCCACTCTTCACCTTTCTTCACCTCTACCTGAAACCCCTTCTCCATTATTCCTTTCCTCCTTAAAACATCTTCATGGGCCAATCTGTTCTATATATTGGGCCTCCAATTTTGCTTTATATGAAAACTTCTTCATGGTTGGGGCATGTAATTACGTTGTAAATCATTTTTTGAATTGAGCTATAACCAAAGGTTCTCTTCCTGGTTCTTTCCTGCAAGTATGCTCCTTTGAACCAGGTATTGTAGCACATTTCTAATTTAATAAAATCATTTTCAATGGCTTTACCACTTTTATCAAATATATGTATATATTTAATAGTTATAGTAATTTTATTATATTTATTGAATAAAAAATACATATAATATATTTTATTATAATATGTGTTAATTATATTATATAAGTATATTATATATATTATAGAAATTAAAAACTACAATACTAATATTATATTATAACATAATATATAATCATTATAGTTCCTATATTATATTTATTCAATAAAAAATAACATATAATATATATTTAATCTTTGTTTATGATTATAATATTATATATTATTAAATAAAAATATAAAATTAATAAGTATAATATATTTTTAAATAAATTATTTTTTTAAATTAATTTATATGAAATTTACTTGATTTTTAAAAAGAGGTATTATATTCTCCACTAAAGTTCAAATTAGATTTTTAAAGCTCTTTGTTGTTTAAATTAAATTAACATAATATAAATTATTGAATATACTTTTTTACAATATTTTTATATAGTAAAATTATATACTTCTATTAATTATCTTATATATTTAATATTTTTATATTTTCTATTTAAGTTATAAATAAAATCTATATTATGTTTATATTTAATACTATATATTAGATATATAAAACATAAAAAAGAAGATAAATATAAAATAAATGGATATTAAGAAAGAAAGGGAGGAGCATAGAGAACTTGAATGAGAGGGGATGGGAGACAACTATAGTGAAACAGAGAGAGAGAGAGAGAGAGAGGTGGAGAGATAATTGAAGAAAGAGATAAGGAAGAGATAGAGGAGAGGAGAGAAAAATAATCCAATCTCTCTCTTTCCTCTACCTATTTCTCTCCCTTTCTCTCCTTCCCTCACTCTACTGCTCCCCTATGACCTCACTTCTCCTCACCATTTCCACTCCCATCTAGGCCTCTGCCTCTCTGTCTCACCACCTCCCCATCTACTCACTCTCCCTCTTTTTCTTTCTCTTCCTTCCATTCCATTTCCCTTCCTCTTTGTCCTCTCCTCCTCCTCTCTATCTCTGTCTCTATCTCTTTATCCTCCTCCATCATCATCTCTCCTGCTTCTTCCTACTATCAGGAGACTATCTGAGGATTACCCTGTGAGTTCTCAGCTATGATGAGAGAGACTCTGGAGACTCAACAGCTCAACAAAACCTCCAAGACCTTCTCTTCATATTTAATGAATGCATCAGCGTATTGTCCCTTTCTATGTGGCGGAGTTCCCATGGCTCCACCTCCTAAAACACGGGAATAATTTTGGCCTTACTTTCTAACATCTGAACTAGTTCAACCAAACACCAAGGTGACTCTGCGTATCTTCTGGAAAAAATGGCTATGTGTACCTTAGCAGAGCGGGTGGTTGTCTTAATAATAGAAGGAAACAAATTTCCTAATTATTCTCTCGGAAATCAAGAAACGCCTGTGTCCCAATTGCTCAAGGGAGACGTAAAGCTGAGTAGAGAGGGTATCTTTAACATCGGGGCCTCTATGGTTGATGAAAACATCAAACAATCTTGAAGATTCATAAGCCTTCCATCTATTGTTGGGAGGTTCTATTTCATGGAAAGCACTAAAATTCCTGATTTTGGTGGTGAGATGAAGAAGAAGATGCCATTGTATCCAATTCAAACGCTAATACCAGGTTAAGAAATAAAGAGCGAGAAGGAGGAGACCTGATTGTAGTATGCATAATGAAAGATGAGCTTATGAGGGAGAGAAAGGTTAGCATGAAATAAATAGATGATACCTCAGGTGGTGTGAGTACCTTCCTTGTTGTTTTCTCGAGGAAAGTAAGAGTAAAGAAAACGCAAAGAATCTACCTGTACAAAGGAGGAGGCAACTTGTTCAACCCTTTCTAGACACATTCAAGGCGAAAAAACACGGGGAAGGAAAATACTTAGAAATTTGGGTTCGGTCTTTCTCTCCACACATCGAAGGGAAAAGAGAACGAAATAGTAAAGCTTAAAGTAAGCAAACCCATACATAGTCAGAAAGGAGATTGGATTCGATTTTCTTTACAGATTCTGTCGGCCACTTCTAAAGAAAGCAATCGGTGTCGCATTGAGTGGAGTAAATAATAATAATAATAATATTTTATAGTCCACGAATACCAGGAGATCTGTTTTTGGGTCTACAGACAGCTTACAATATATATCTTACAACAAAAGAAGATGCCTATTGTCGGAATATTTCTTTTCTAAAATAATAATTTATCTATCTTACAACAATATTATAGAAAAAATAAGTGTAATGATTTTTGGTTTTTGGATACATAGAAGTTTGTAGATTTAATTTTTTAAATTTTTATGAATAAAAATATATATTATCATTTATAAAATAGTATTATACATATTGGTGAAGAAAGGTGGTTGGAAATAGTCACATTCTTAAAATATAAAGAAGCTAGAAGTATGAAACATAGAAATACAAGACAAAGTCACTAAGTAGTGAGAGCTAGAGCAGAGGGATGAGGAAGAGAACCCTGATCATTTTGTTTACCCCATACATCAATAGGGTTTGGAGTGTCCACAAGATGGTTCCAACCATCTTTATCCTTATCCTTATTAATATCATCTTGGGTTTCTTCAATGTTCACATGACCAAGAGAAATAACAAGACTCAACTAAGGAAATTTACTAGAATCAAACCACCTCAAAGTACCTCTTGTTGGGCATCCAAATGTTTCTCATGCAAGCGATGAAGAGGCAACATTGAAGAGCAAGCTATGACCAACCCCAATGAACACAATCCCTTCTTACAATAGGAGGAGAATCTTGTGAGTGATTCTCCCAATTGTCATGAGCAAAAAGTACATGCTCACAATGGCACCCTCAATGAGGGGAACATCCCTAAGAGTAGGAGGGAGACAAAGGAACTCTAGCAATAGCACAAGGGGCATTATTCCAATCATCCAATAGCACCTAAAATTGAACCACCTCAAATGAAACTTTATTAGCTTGCACTTGAATCTTTACTAACACATTAGAACAAATCATAGCTTTAGCATATAGTAAAAATATGATCCACAAAACAATTGAAAAAATAGTAGAATTTCTATTTTTTCATATGCTAAATAAAATCTCTAGCCTGAATGCATGTCAAATTTGAATGAATTTGTGGTGGATATGCAATCAATCACCTAAAAGAATAATATGCCAAGAAATAGGTTCTGACTCGAACAACTTAAGAAGTTGTGTATCTAGGTCCAAACATTTTGAGCTTTGGAACAAAACCAAAAAAAATGTTTGAGATATTCTTAATTTCCATAGAAATGACACCAAGTATTGGAGATTCCTAAATGGGAAAGCTTGGAGGTGATAGGGGGGCCTTGAAAAATAAAACAAGCATAATGAGTTGTTCCAAAATTGTCAATCATATGATGTGAAATTTGTGTTGCTAGACAGAAGCTAGTGACTAAAAATGCCACTATTGATTCAAGCTACACAACATGGGAAAATGAGGAGAGAGCTAATGGCACCCTTGCCAAAGCTTACAATTTTGAAAAATAGTAGATCTGCAGACCACTTTCAATTTTTCCACCAAGGTATGCAAGAATTGATACCAATTTTATGAATCATATTAATCGAGATGGTCTTAGAGATAATATCAAAATTTTCATGGTCTTGGTTAGAAATATGAAACTTGGCATTTGCTTCATTCTAAGAAAGGAGATTCCTAGAATTTCTCAAAATAGGTACTATGTTGTTTTAATATATTTTTTGAAAAACCTTAGAGCTTGAACCTAATGTATCTTTACAAGAGGACAACTGTTGCCTTAATAGAAAGGATACTATCAAATATTTTTTTGATGCATGGAAAAACTATTACAAAAGCTAGAACCATTATAGAGAAGCCAAGGTTTCATGGTTTTCCATTCCAGCAAGAAAATTTCATCACAAAATTCCCTAAAATCTAAAAATATTTCATAATTAGAAGGGTATGAAACCAAATCCCCTTCCAAGCAAGCTATCCAACTAAATAACTAGAAGAGATACAATGCCACACTACAAAATTTCAAGCTTCATTACCCTTGAGAGCACAAATAATCTCCTTGTAAGGAAGCTAAGGTAGCAAAAAAAATTCCTACCCTAATCTTTAGAGGAGGGTTATGCAAAAACTTTTCAAATCTAAATAGTTACAAAAACCTAAACAAAAATAAACATAAATAATATTCATACAACAACATAGTGATTTATGTGGAGAAAATCCTTTCAAAAGAAAATCCCCACACTCCAAAAGCTGCCCAATATATTATTCAAAAATCAATAAGATTAAAATATAGTTGTAGAGCAAGCTTTCTCATAGGAGTATCACCAATCGGAGATTCTGAAGTAACTCAACAACTATAAGACTCTTACACACAACCTCCATCTCATGCACTTAATAAATAGGAGATACAGTGCATTAAACTATCAAACGGTATTAAAAAGCCATGAGCTAAAAACAACTAAAAAGTGTTTCCCATCCTTATGCCTAATGACGAATGCCTATAATGTGTCTAAACACATACCACCACATGTAACTTCCCCTTTATAGCTCATTTATGTGTCCAACACATTTGTACACCTCCCATTTCAAGATACCCAACTTCTGGAGGCCACAACCTTTGATTTGGGTATTTAATTGATGAACCTTTTGAACCACCGAAAATCTCATGAAGCGCTCTATCAAGTTAAAACCCACTACACTAGTTATGACCACTTTTGGGCCCAAAAAGTGCTTCTAAGGCCTTCAAATTAGACTTTAAAACTTTCAAAAAAGAAAATTTTAATATCTTCATATCCAAACATGATCTTGCAATTAAACTTTAAATGAGCATCTTATTTAACCAAGTCAAAGCTTTTGGAAAATTCTACATCAATCTGTACTCAAATGTAACCTTACTATGCATAGTTACTTCATGTAATTACAAGTTTGAGACACCATTTCCTAATATTCTACCACTTGTCAAACACTTTACAAGAGAAAAGGGACTATCAACACAACACTTTAATTGCTAGGGGTTGTGAGGCCCATAGACTTTGAACACCATCTAAAATTCTCTATGTTCATAGGCTTAGTTAAGGAATCTCCAACATCCATCAAAGTCTCTACCTTTTAACCAACTTTACTCTTTCATCCTTGACCATATCTCTAACAAAATGACATCATGCATCAATGTGTGTGGTTCTAGCATGAAATGTCGAGTTCTTAGCTCTACAAATCACTCTCTGACTATCACAATAACATGTCAATATACCTTGTTTAATTCCAATATTTGAACTTAGTCTCTTAAGACAAATAACTTCTTTACAAGCATGAGCACCTACCATATACTCAGCTACGGTTGTGGACAAAGAAACCATAGCCTAAATCACTTATCAAACTAATTCCACCACCAAATAAAGTAAGCAAATAAGCACTGGTGGATCTTCTACTATCAACATCACTTACCCAATCTAAATCAACGTAACCATGAATATCAAGGGAATTCCCATCTCCCACTATGTTACCATAAAAACACAAGGAATACTCTAAGGCACCCCACAAATATTTGAAGACTCTTTTAACTACATCCTAGTGAAATTATACTAGGATTAAACATATATCTAGTTTAAGTGCACAAAGATGAGGGGCCAAAAAGGGGTCTTAAGTGGCCACTTTTTTTCAAATTAGAAAATATTGACCTTGGATGAGAATTTGAGGATAGTTACACTCAAAATTTTAAGATGCAACAAAAAAAGGACCATAGAGCTCCAAATGTACTTTCTAAACTACTATTTTTTTTTAAAATGGTAGAGATTAAGGAGTTCAAACAAGTTACCCACACAAGTCAGTCCTATTTTTTTAAGAAACCATAACATAGTGTTTGTTGTGCGTAAGTCAAAAGGTTAACTCTTTTTAAGTATTTTAAAAATCGCTTTAGTGAGAAATTAGCTAGCAACATTATTTATAGTCTCAAATTTTTTTGATATTTTTTTAATGAATATTATATTTTCTTACAAATATTAAAAGTGGAAACATCCTGAAAAACATAAATTTGACTGTTCTAACCCTATAATTTTTGAAAACTAATAAAAAATAAATATTTTTTTGAATATGTGTAGAATAGAGTCTAGTTTATTAAAATTTAATTTATTTGGAATTTTAATGAATGGTTAAAAATAAAGTAAAAATACCAAGCATTGGTTTTTGACAAAAAATAGATACACCAACAAAAGAAATTAAAGATGAAAGCCTTAACATAGTCAAAATGTGAAAAAAATTACATCGTTAAATAGCTAAGAGAGAGCTTAAACTTACCCAGGTGTTTTTTTTACTCAACCTTGAAACATGTACAAACCTAATGGTTAGCACAAACAAAATTATGTGAAATTTTATAGAATATGCAAAAACATGTTTTTTGGCGTTGGAAAAGAATTCCAAGCCTTTGGGCTAAAAAACCAAAGCAAATCCAAGCCAAAGGCTTGGGATTCCCAAATCAGGACAAAACATGAGTGCATTATAACATGCTCACATTATTTGAATGCATTGACAAATGCACTCATAGTTTATGAATGCATTGACAAAATCCAAGCGCATTATAATGTGCTCACATTATGGACTATTTTTGGAAGATCTTATAATTTTTTAGACTTAGTCAAATTTTAGTAATCATGAGGTCAAATTGCAGTAGTTAGCAAGTCATATCATCTTTCTCTCACTCTCTCCTTCCCTCCTTACTCTCTATCTCTCCTCTCCCTCCCTCTCTCTCCCTCCCTCTCTCTAACACACACACCTCTATCTATGAGCCCTACCTCTCCCTCCCTCCCTTCCCTCTCTACTTCTCTCTATCTCTTTTCTCTCTACCTATCCTTCCCTCTCTACTTATCTTTATCTCCACTCTCCTCTTTAATACCTCTCTCTCTCACTCTCTCTCTCCCCTCTCTCTCTCTCACTCTCTCCTCTTTATCTTACCTCTCTCTCCCCCCCTCTTTTCTCTCTCTCTCTCCCCTCTTTATCTTACCTCTCTCTCTCTCTCTCTCTCTCTCTCTCTCTCTCTCTCTCTCTCTCACACACACACACACACACACACACACACACACACACACACACACACACACACTCACCTATATCTCCTCCCTACCTCTCCATCTATCCCTCCCCTCTCTACTTCTCTCTATCTCTCCTCTCTCTACCTCTCCTTTCCTTGCTACTTATATTTACCCCTCCTCTCCCTAGATCTACCTACCTCTCCCTCCATCACCCTCTCTCTATCTCCCCTATGTCTCCCTCCCTACCTCTTTCCCTCTCTCCTCTCCCTCCTTAGAACCTACCTCTCTCACTCTCTCACTCTCTCCTCTCTATCTCACCTCCCTCCCTCTCTCTACCTGTTCTTCACTCTCTACCTACATCTCCCTCCATCACTCTCTCTTTGTGTCTCTCTTTGTCTCTCTATCTCACTTATGTCTCTCTCGACTTCTTCCCCTCTCTACTCTTTATCTCTCACTCTCTCTCCCTCTCTCCCTCCTCTTTCTCTCTCACTCTCTCCTCTCTATTTTATCATTCTCTCCCTCCATCCCTCTCACTCTATCCTTATCTTTCTCACCATTCTCTTTCTCTCACCTTTCCCCTAGTGTTCAAGGTTGAGGGTATAGGAATAAGTGTATAAGGTATACAGATTAGGGTTTAGGATAATGGGTTTAGGGTTTAGGGTATTGGGTTTAGGGTTTAGATTACAAGTTTGAATGTAGGGTTTAGGGTTTAAGTATAGGGTTAAGGGTTGAGGATTGAGGGTAAAAGGTTAAGTTTATAGGGTATATGGATTAGGGTTTAAGATATTAGGTATAGGTTTTAGGTTTTAAGGTATAGTTTTAAGGGTTGAGAGTGTAGGGTTTAGGGTATAAGGTTGAGGGTATGGTATAGGGATGAGGGTTGTGGGTGTAGGGTTTAGGGTTTAAGAAATAGGTTTGAGAATTAAGGGATAGTGTTCAGGGTTGAGGGTATAGGGTTAAGTGTATGGGGTATAAGGATTAGGATTTAGGATATTCAGTATAGGATTGAGGGTATTGGGTTTAAGGTAAAAGGTTGAATGTAGGGTTTAGGGTTGAGAGTTGAGGGTATAAGGTTAAGTGTATAGGGTATAGGGATTAGGATTTAGGATATAGGGTATAGGGTTTAGGGTGTAGGATTTAGGGTATAAAGTATAGGGTTTAAGGTATAAATATAGGGTTGAGGGATAATGTTTAGGGTTTAGGGTATAAGATTGAGGGTATATAGGGTATAGGGATGAGGGTTGAGAGTGTAGGGTTTAGGGTTTGAGGGTCTAGGGCATAGGGATTAGGGTTTAGGATATTCGATATAGGGTTGAGGGTATTGGGCTTATGGTTGAGGGGAAGTTTAAATTTCAGGTGTTGGGGTTGGGGTTTTAGGCCAGTTGAGGAGTTGAAAGGTTATAGTTGAGAATTAAAAGGTTAAATTAATGTAGGAGTATAAAGGGATTAGAGTTAAAGGTATTAGAGTATAGAGGGTTTAAGTGTATAGGGTTGAGGGTATAAAGGTATAGGGGTTGTGCAGGGGTGAGAAATTGCCTGCCGTTTAGGGTTTGGAGTACTCTAAGACTAGGAATATAAGGATAGAGATTGGTTCCTTGGGTTTAGGGTTTAAAAGGTATAGAAGCATGAGGATTGAGGTTATAGGAGGTTATGTAAAAGGTTGGGAGATTAGAGAGAGGGAGGAATCTGGGAGGAAGGAAAATTAGAGATGGAGAGAGAGTGAGAAAGAAAGGAGAAGGAGGAAGATTAGAGTCAGAGAGGAGAGAGAGAGAGAGAGAGAGGGGATGGAGGGAGGGAGAGGTAGAAATGGAGAGAGAGAGAGAAGTATATAAAGGAGATATAGAAGGGGAAGGAGGGAGGGAGAAGTCGAGAGAGGGGGGGAGGAGGAAGGTTGGGAGATTGAGATTGAGAGAGAGAGAGAGCGAGGTGGAAGGAGTTAGGAAGAGATAAACATGGAGAGATATAGATAGAGAGGGGGAGGGAGGGATAAGTAGAGAGAGGGAGGGAGGGAGGGAAAGGTAGGGAGGGAGAGAGAGGTGAAAGAGAGAGGATGGAGGGAGGAATAGACAGAGAAAGAGGTGGGGAGATTGAGAGAGATGGAAGGAGGGAGAGGGAGGAGTGGGAATTAGATATGGGAGGATAGAGAAGGAAGAAAGAGGAGTACAAGAGAGAGAGGGATAAATTAGAGAGAATGGTGAGATAGGAGTAAAAGAGGGAAGGAGAATAGAAATATGGGAGAATATTAAAGAGGGAGAAATTTGGGAGAGAGAGGGGGAGGAGGGAAGGAGGGAGGGAGAGCTAGAGATGGAGAGAGATAGAGATAACTATATCTAGGGAAGGAGAGATAGAGATGGGAGGAAGGACTGAGAAGTAGAGAGAGAGGTAGGGAGGGAGAGAGGGAGAGAGAGATGATATAGGGAGAGAGGAGGAGGGAAGGAATGAGGGAGAGAGAGAGGGAGGTGGGGGGGAGGAGGAAGGTGGAGAGAGTGAGAGAGAGAGAGATAGGAAGGAGGGAGAGAGAGTGAGGTAGAGGTTTAGCTTAGATATAGAAAAGTAGAGAGGGGAGGTGGGTGGGAGGAAGAGAGAGAGGGAGAGTTAGAGAGGGAGAGGGAGAGGTGAGATAGAGAGAAGTAGAGAGGTAATGAGAGATACATAGATAGAGAAAGAATTAGAGGGAAGGAGGAAGGTGGAGAGATTGAGAGAGATAGAAAGAGATTAGGGAGGGAGAGAGAGAAGTATAGAGGGAAGGTGTGTGGGAGGAAGGGAGAGAGGGGGAGATAGAGAAATTTAGAGAGGGAATGAGGGAGGGAGAGAGAAAGGTGAGATAGAGAGAAGTATAGAGGGAAGGAGAGAGAGAGAGAGAGAGGAAGGTGGGGAGATTGAGAGAGAGGGAGAGAGGGAAGGAGGGAGGGGGAGGGAGAAAGGGAGATAGAGATAGAGAAGTATATAGTTAAGGAGGGAGGGAGGGAGAGAGTGAGAGAGAGAGAGGGGAGGAAGAAGGAAGGTTGGGAGATTGAGAGAGAGGGAGAGAGAGGGAGAGAATCTGGAGCATAAGGTATAAGAAATGAGTGAGATAGAGAGAGAAAAACATGGTACAAGTTGTTGATTACTAAAATTTGACATGTTGATTACTAAAATTTCACTAAGTCTAAAAAATTATAAGATCTTCCAAAAACTAGAATTTGCATTGTAACTCCTAGACATTCAAAACCACTCTCATACATCTTGAAAATATATACATGAAATATAACTTAAAGTATAATAAATTAAATGTCCATACATAAATGTACATTTTTCATGTATATAGTTTCCTTGAAAGAAAAAGATAAAAAAGAGAGAAAAAAGAAAGAGAAAAAAATTTCAATGCAAGATAAAACGTGAGCGCGTTATAACATGCTTGCATTTTGAGAAAGCATCAACATAATGCAAGAACATTATAATGCACTCACATTTTTTGATCACCAAACCATAACGTGAGCACATTATAATGCACTCGTGTTTTGTGATT
>VDFB02237015.1:0-24112 GCA_007258455.2 Sequoia sempervirens
AAAGAAGACGACTACTGACATTTTTGCATTCATATGTTACTGTCAGTTTTTTTTATTTACACTTTAATGCGAGTGCTGGCTAAAAGTGTACGATTTACTTTAGAGTTGGCCGTCCTTGTCAGCTCTGATTCCTTTCGATTAAAGATCTACCATGGCACAGATTCTTAGATTCTTTATTTAGTCAAGATCCAGGAACTCCCGTGTTTTTCTTCTTTCCAAGTGTGGTTAAGACACACCAGCTGCACATATGATAACTAATATTAGGGTTTTCATTGTTATTATTGAGAGTATTCATCAGATCCATTTCTTTCCATCTCCGTCAATGCACAGAAAAGGTCAAGATTTTGGAGTTTTCGGAGTCTACAGATTTTTAATAATTGGAAAGAAAATTGTTTGTTGTGTATTATGATCATATTTGTGATAATATTTCATTTTAGGAATGATTGAACTTGCTAAAGTCTATTGTTCTTTTCAATAGTTTATAATTTTGAAAAAATGATTAAAATAGTTAAATGTTTATTATTTTTGTGTATAATGTGTTAGGAAGATTGGTAAGTTATTATGTGGGAGAAATAATATTTTAAATTTGTTATCAACTTCTTTTTTAACTTAATATTGTTCCAAAAAAATATTTTACAAATTTTAATTGTGTAGGAAGCATATCTTAAATTTTTTCCACTCTAGTTGTACTTTACTTTAGGTCAATATCTTAAATGCACAATTTCATGTCATGGTTTGATTATTTTTGTGCAGCATTGATCCAAGACATGATCCATCGTTTAGATATGCTACTTTTCCCTATCTAATACCCTATTAATTCAATTTTCCATTGTTTATTCACCTTAGATGTTTTTGATCCAAGACATGATCCATTGTTTAGATATGCTACTTTTCCCTAATACCCTATTAATTCAATTTTTAATTGTTTATTCACCTTAGATGTTTTTTTATGTTTTGTGATCCTATTTTGGGTTTTTTTTTTTATATGTATTGATCAAAACTGAAAAGATTACAATAATAAAATAATGCAGTGGGAAGGAGGATTGCGAAAGGAATGAACAAAACATAACTAAAGACAACAATAGTACAACTCACAAGAATCCCATTATCCATTCCAACAAGTAATAATGCAAAACAAAACTATTTTGAGTGCATTTCACTTTTGCAATCCCATACACTACTTTCAAATTTCAAATTTCTACATTTCAAATGTTATCCATTAGTAGAAGTACCAAATAATGCAAAATTCATAAGTCTCTAGTCATGTATTAAAAAATATCATCTTCAATCATGTGCATTAGTACATAACACACCATTAAATAACATTGGAAGAATGTACAATCCCCTCCTTTTTGTAAGGATATTAGGTACACTAGTCAAGTCTTATCATACATTAGTGAAAAGGTCAATTTTTCCTTATCAATTGACATTTATTGTCAAGGAAATGTTGTAAGGCACACTTTATTAGAAAACATCAATTAACTTCCATTTTTATCCAAAAATATTCATTGTCATCCATAGATAAGATTTTATTACCTACCCCACTTACTTTATCATTACTTAAATTTAACTTTTTGGGAATTGACCAAAGTGCAAAGAGAATTCAAATACTTCCACATCTTGACTTAACAAGCTCTATAATGCTCATTAGTACCACCCCTACTTTACTTGCATGAGGTAATACTTGACAAAAAAATAAAATTGAAGAAAAAATCATATAAATAAAAAAAATCAAACCCCTAAAAATGTCCATACTAAGTGTAATTCTATGTACTGTCCTCTGTGTTTGGCTCTTTCTTGATGTTTGATTATTTTTTTTCGAGTGATTTTTACTGATACATAGTGTTAAAATTTAATTTTTTATTAAAGTTGTTATTTGATGTAGAATTAAATATAATTAAATAAGCTATGTTATTAAGTGGGTGGATATGTTGCACTTGAATGATTAATTATTAAATTAAATGACTAAATTATAAGTGCTTTCACAATTAAATATAAAATAAATTATAGGTTGATTATCGAAAACTTCCCTCTCCATGATGTTAAACCTCACGGATCTGGTATGAATGTTTATAATCATTTTGTTTAATCCATGTGTATTCTATTAAGTGTATTGTTATTACATTTTATTTCATTAATAGTATTCTCAATCAAGCATTAGAACTTGCTTGCACGTCCAATAGTCTTCTAGCCTAGTTAAAGAGTAAGAATTTTCAACTAAGAGAATAGTTTTGAATTAGACTTCCAAATGAATTTGTTGGATTATCGATAGGATTTCGAATAGAGGATGTTTATGTATCTAAATTAACTTGTATGTCATTAGAAACTCTTTGATGAATTTAACTGCTAGTTTCCTCATCATGGATCTCACATTCCTAGTGCTAATATAGTTCGCATGCCTTGTCTATACTTCCTCTCTTTGCTTCATGTCAACCAAGTGCAGAGTATTCATGTGCAAGCCTATTTTTTGATTGTTTTATTTAGCATCCCCAATATTCCCGCATGAACTTAGTCGTTGTTTAAAATGATGGAAATAGTTCACATCTCTCCAAATGATTTCTCTTGCAACAAACTTGGAAATGAATGTAGATGTAGCATGGCAATCTAAACTTACTCAAGCCATATCTATTCAACCAAATGTAATTGCTAACCTTTCACCATGGCGGCTGATAATGGATGCTATTTTCTTTTCTCTCATAGTGCTAAGTAAAAGTCTTGAATCTGGAGATGCCTTGCTGCCTTCATTCACCAAGCCAATCCTTCAATTTGTGCACCTCCAACGTCCCCCTTTATCACTGCCTTGTGGTCTATTTACTATGTCCAGCCAAAATGTTTTTGATTAGAGGTAAAATATGGGTTTTGAAGGGCCTCAAAACCCTTTACAAAAGAAAGTCCATGATAAAAAAGAAAACAACAATAAGCATAAATCAACCTATCAACAACAAACCAACAACAGAAATTTAGCCAAAAAGGAGGACCCCAACTAGTAGCAGTACATGTTTTTTAGAATATTCGTTGCCTGCACGTTGCTCGTCGTAGCCTTCTAAGCATCATCCAAAATATCAAGCATTTCTTTACTAGAAACCCCAACCTGAGCTTTAGTTTTGTTTCTAGTTCTAGCACCAAGTCCATCTATATTCTCCTCAATAACCAAAACATTACCCTTCTCCCACCCTCCTCTTCCATCAACTTACCAACAACACTGATCTCTTCAACATGAAAATTTTCTTTCACTTCTTGGCACTAGAACCACAGAAGAAATCACACCAACAGAATCAAACTTAACAACAGATTTAGACACCTCCCCACCCCTCATCACAGTAGCCCAAATTTTCTCCATTTGATCCTCAAGGGTGAGGATTCTACCTTCCAAATTCTATTTCATCTTAAGAGTTTCCTTTGCCATAGTGTCCTCCACAATAGTTAAGGAATCAAACAATTCATCTATCTAGGTTTGGATAGAGGACTCCTCAGCCTTACTCACCACACCCCTAACTTTGACATTAGTTTTATTGAGTTCATGAAAAAACCATTTAAATAATTTGAAAAAAATAATGGAACCCTCATGAGCAATTCCCAACACATTCAACATATCTTCTCTATCAATATTAAAAACCCCCTTCCCCAAAGCATCTTGCTCCTCAGAGGAGCTAACCTTATCCTGACAGATAGAGATTTCCTTACCTTTCCTAGCAACTATCGAAGTCTTGATTTTGTGAATGGAACTCGCAATCTCCTTTGCCACAACCTTTCTTTTCTTCAACCCCTCCAATTCTGCATCCTGGGTATCCACAACAAAAAAACCACCAGCAACCCCAATCTTACCTTTTTGCTACAAGTCTGGCTTAACACTTGGAGAATCATCAGTATCCAGACCACCCGCTATGGTGAGAGGAAAGTACCTCTCCAATAATTGAATCACAGTCCTTAGAACCTATTTATTCCTGCTTCCCTCCTCCAGCTCCTTCTTCTGCTTGGTTACAGGGGGTGGTGAAGAAGCCACACCATACAAATCAATCTTCTCCTTCACACCCCTACTCAAAAAATCAGCAACCACCTTATCACTACAAATCAAATAGCCCTCGCTAGCACACGACTCCCCTTTTTTAGTATTTCCCACAATAGGGGATTGAGGACCCACCTCCAAGGAAGCAAGTGAATCTGGGAAAAAGTTCACATCCCTTATGAATCTGTCTCTTTTTTGAAAATAAATTTCCTTTTCTTCACTTTTTTGTTGGCTAGTTCCTCTTCAGAGGAAATCTCATACTCCTTTATTGGCTTAGACTGTTTACCCTTCGAGGTAGCAATTGGCTTAACCACCTCAAAGGACTTCATATAATTTCTAGCCCAAATGTTGTTTGATTAAGAATTCGATTTTCACTGTAGAATTTGTATTTATCTATATCAAATTTGACTCTTTTAAATCCCCTTACCTTTTGACCTTCATGTTGAGGTGGTTGTTTTGGCATATGAGTTATGTTCATTAGATAAGTATGTTTGTCAATATACATATGCATATGATTCCCTTCTTGATTGGTTATATTTATTTATGTTGTCATCTGTCTTATGATATTTACATAATCAGATACGTAAGGATATATATATATATAGTATGACTTTAGTAAAGGAGCGATTTTGTCTATGAGGTTATTATATTGGATTAATGAAGTTGGAATTAAATAATGGAAAATGATTTATATATATATATATTTAGTTACTCATTATTGTATGTTTAAATATGTTGCAATGTAAAATACTATCCTCTCATATTAAACCAGTAGTTTGTTAAATAAAATGATTATATATATATGTGTGTGTGTGTGTGTGTATTTATTTATGTACCGTGCTTAAAATTGTGACTAAACTATATTATTAGAGTTATTATGTTATAAAAAGAAGATATATATATTATATAATTGCTCAAATAATTTAAATGAGTTTATTAGAAGGTCTTGTTAAAGTGTTGATTTCCTTGTACTCTCTAATAGTTGAATTGTAAATAAGATTAATTGATATCATAGACATTCGAGAATGATTATGTGAGGTTAGTGGTTAAGTAATGAAGTATAGAAAATACAAAAATAATGCCATCCATGATTGTATTTCTTATGTTAGTTTTTGATAAGGAAAAATAGGTTTCGAAGGGGCCCCGAAACCCTTTACAAAAATGAAAAGTTGCAAGAGAAACTAAGCAATAAAAACCAATCGCCCAAAAGACCAAAAGGCTGACAAAAGATAAAACATAAGGAACCCATCAATAGAACAACAACATAAACATTAGCAACCCTGTTGATCCAACAAAAAGGAAAGTGTCAACTACAACATTTTATCCAAAACATTCACCGAGGCCATATTCTCCTTAATGACATCCTCCTGCATATCCACAACATCTTTAAACTCATCCACAAACACAACAACTCTCTTTTTAGTCTTGCTCCTTGTCCTAAGACACGACCCAACCTGCACATCTTTCTCCAACACTGGAGTAGAATCCTTAGCTTTCTCCACTTGGTTCGAGCAGTTGATCTCATCAATCACTTTCTCTAACTCACCCAAGTCAAGAGGTTTACCAATCCAATTAAAGGATTTCTCGTTTAAAACAGAGAGCCCCCTAGCTATAGTCTTCAGAGAATTGTTGTTGATATTAACTGCTATTCTTAAATCATCTGACATCTTATCAGTTCTCTCCTCAAGTCTAGCAACACGGTCCTCTAAAATTTTATTGACCAACATTTCCAAAGAGGAAATCCTCTCCTCATGAGAAAATCCTAGATGATCTGCATCATTAATTAGCTTATCCAACATGACGTTCATAGTTTTAACTTTTCCTTTAATAGCCCATTCCTTCTGATTACCATAGAGCATAGCAACATAAACCTCCTGCCAATTTTTCATCTGAATATTGAGCTCCTTAACCTAAAAAGCAACCACTTCACTAGAGACAACAAATTTCATGTTCCATCCTCAACCATATGCACATCATCCCAATTAATAGGAGGTTGATCATTCAGCTCAATGTTACCAGGAGCATCAGATTGATCCAATTTTTGCTCATCATCCTCTTCGATAGGGGAGTCCTCGACCTCAACCACTTCCACCTTAATTCGCTCCTTATTAGGCAAGTTAGCTAAATCATCTAACACTTCCAACTATTCCATTTTAACAACCCTTCAACTGAAGAAAACCCTTGAGAGTGCTTGACCGACTCCATCCCCTACACCTCCATAGGCCTAGGGACATTCAACAACTCAGCAGTACAAGAATTAACAACACTAGCATGCACTTTCAAACACAAACCCTCATCTCTAGGCACCTTGAGAGCATACGCAGAGGAAATTTCCCCCTTCCCAGGCAAAGGATCCCCAATAGAGACATTCTCAACATCATCATTAACAGAACAATTAACACCACCTTCGCTAGGAGACAAGGGTTTCTCACTAGAACCAGGAGCCACCTCCATCTTCCTCTTAGCCGAAGGTTTTTCTTTCTTGGAGCCTTTTGATTTCCCTTTTGAAGTAATTTTCACAGACTTTGCCATGGTATCCCTCAACTCCACATCCATTTCATAGCCCTTGCTCCACTCTTCCGAGTCATCTTCCCCTTCCTCAGAGCCATCATCGTCCACAGAAATTTCCTCAAACTCTGATTCTTCATCCTTAGAACTCTCAACCCATTCCACGACAGAGTCTCTAGTATCATAACCAGTGTTTTTAATAGCCTTCTTACCAATATTTCTAGGAGAGACCGCAATTAACTTAATCTTAATGTGAGAAAACAAGAGGTTCATAAGACCCTCGTGCAACACCACCTTCTTAGGGTTTTTTTTGGGATCTTCAATACTCTTTTCCATGGAAATTAACTGGTAGAAAGGGAAGGAGACCAACAACTTATTCCTAAAATGATTCAAAAGCATGAAAAGGTAGCTGTAAACAATAGAGAATCTACCTTCAAGCATAAAATAGTGCATTATGGCCAACACAAGGTCCCTCCATAACTACTTCAAATACTTACAAGTGTAGCCACCACTCCCAATTTCCCAGAGCTTCTTCTTCTCATAGAATTTGAAAAAATTCACAAAGGTATTCTAAGCAGCTCCCATGTCCTTGAAAAATTTCCTCCCAAAGACCACTAGACTAGTGGCCTCCGCTATAAAATCCTCATCAATTTTAAACTCCACACCCTTATAATGCAACGTCCTCCCATTCTAACCTTTCACAAAGAAATCCGTAGCATCAGGGTTCTAGACCTTGAATTCTCTACATGAACTGCATAGCCCCGCCTAGCTCCAAATGCTCCCAAACAATAGGATTTTCCTAAACTTCCTCACAAGAACTTGACTCAATTCTATAGTGGTCTCCACCCATGGCTGCCTAAAAATTTGTAGAACCCAATGACACCAGAGAGTTAAGACAATGCAAAATAAACCAAACTCTCCACAAAACAACAAAAATTACACCCACAATACATGTGGGCTTGTCATTTAAGGTACTTCCCTACCTACACTGGTAGGCCTTCATAATACAAAAAATAAGGAAATAATAATGAATCATACAGGCCAAAGTTTCATTGAGAATATCCCAACTATGAAACTTTATAAGGAACCTTTCCCCAAACACATCAGTCTTAAAATAAGCCATCTGGTCATCATTAGATATACATTTGAGATTAAGAGGAAGAGATTCAAACGAACCCCAATCAACTCTTTCCACCACTCCCACGTTGGCAACAACATCAACCAACCTATTAGCTTCACAGAAAACATGTGAGACTTTAAATTCCTTAAGAGAATTTAAGATAGTGATAGAATCATTGATAAAATGAACAATCGACCATGAGGGAGGGCATTTTTTCAAGAGGTAATTTATAACATTAAGAGATTCCACCTCCAACCAAAGTTTAGAAACCCCTTGATTTTTAGCCAATACGAGCCCATGATAGGTTGCTACTTCCTCCACAAAATGGTTTGTTTGGTTTCCCAAAGGTAGCGCCACCGCGGAGACAAACTACCATTCTCATCACGTAACACTCCCCCACAACCAGCGAGCCCTGGATTTCCCTTAGACGCTCCATCAAAGTTAAATTTAAACCATCCAATCGCTCGAGCCTTCCACCAAACCCCCTCCCTGGGTTCTTTCAACCTTTTCACCAGATTAGAAAGATCACAAGAAAGGTTCCATCTCTTACCCACAAGCATATCATAGGGAGACACCAACAATTTCAAATTAAAGGAAAGAATCCTCAAGAATTCAGACATGAATTTTTCCTTCATGGCATCACAAATTTTAAAAGCCAGCCTAGAGGGCGACAGTTCCTGCTGATGGAAAACCCTATTATTTCATTCCTTCCAAACACCCCAAGCACCATGCAGAAAAATAAGAGACCACAACAAAGAAAGGGTCAGATTAAGAGGAGACACCCATTAAGAACATAATTCAAAAAAGGATGTAGGAAACACCCATGCTATCTCCCACAAATAAAAAATGTGAGACCAAACATCCCTAGTATAACTGCAACTAGTCAGTAAATGAAGACAATCCTCCACATTTTCCTTACATAAGAAACATCTATTCAGCAAAGCCATACCTCTCTTCACCAAATTATTCAGGGTAAGAATCTTGTCTTGACACATAAGCCAAAAGAAGATATAAATTTTAGGTAGCAACTTCCCATTCCAAACAAGACCCTAGAAAGGTAGAGGACCTACCAATCGAGTCAGAAAAGAAAAAGCAGAGAACATCGAGAACTTCCCATTGGAAGCAAACTGCCAAATAATAGAATTTCCCCGAGCTTCCAATGGGATATGAATCAAAGACAAAATATCAGCAAGTGGCTTCAAATCCCTATTAACCACATCAAGACCAATCCATCTGCCTTGCCTAATATAATCAAAAACCAAGACACCCCATTCTCTGACATAGGAATCCTTGAAAACAACAGTCTAGGATTCATCCTTCAAAGGCCCATGCCTAATCCACTAGTTTTCCCAAAAGAGGATCCTTCTACCATTTCCCAAAGTCCACCTCAATCCAACAACCATAGTCGAGAGAACCCAAATCAAACATTTCCACAAGACCGACCCCTGCGAAGGAACAAATTTCTCCTTGAACAAGTCACAGAACTTATCCACACCCCTCAAATACTTAGAAGCAAAAATAACCATCCATTCTTTTTCTGTTACTAGTAGGTTTCATAACTGTTTAGCCATCAGAGCTTAATTAAAATTTTTCAATTTACACATCTCTAAACCACCTTGAGATTTCAATCTACACACCTCCTCCCAGGATAGAAAATGTAACCTTTTCTTCTCCTCCACACCAGACCATAAGAACCTTTTCTAAATTTCCTCATTTTTCTCCCAAAATCTTCTAGGGATTTGGAACAAACTTAAGGCATACTCCAACAAGTTCTGGAGAGTAGACTTGATTAGTTGAATATTACCAGCTTGCCTAAGCAAAGCACCCTTCCACCCAACAAGTTTTGA
The DNA here is from genome assembly GCA_007258455.2 of Sequoia sempervirens. Classification (NCBI taxonomy): domain Eukaryota; kingdom Viridiplantae; phylum Streptophyta; class Pinopsida; order Cupressales; family Cupressaceae; genus Sequoia; species Sequoia sempervirens. The sequence continues at coordinate 9,482 of VDFB02237015.1, forward strand.
GTAAAACTTATCAATGATACTATTCCAAAAGTAGTCATGAACACCATTAGAGCATAAAGGAAGCCCCAAGTCCCAAATAAGAAAAAGGGATCTCCCCAATAGAACATTCAAAATACCACCAATCCTTAATTGATGAAGCTCCAGAGTATTAAGAAAAAAAGTAGTGATTTTAGGAAAACTAACCTTTTGTCCCAACACAACCTCATAATTTTGAAGAATAAGGAGGATAGACTTAGACACAACCACATATGCCTCAACAAGAATAATGGTGTCATCAACAAATTGTTGATGAGAGCAACAAATTTGGTGTGAGGAGGGGTAAAGGCCTTTAGAATCCCCATTAGATATGGCCTGGAGAAGATACCACCCAAATATTCCACCATAATAATGAAAAAAAGGGGGAGATAGGGTCCCCTTGATGCAAGCCATGAGCGCTTTTAAAAAAAGTCCGATGGAGATCCTTTAATGAGCACCACAAAAGAAGGAGAGGAGATTAACTGCCACACCAATTGCAGTACCCTGTCTGAGAACCCGAATGCCTTAAGGATATACAAAGGAACCTCCAATTCACCCGATCATAGGCTTTGACCAAGTCTAGTTTCAGAATAAGACTAGGCTTCTTATTGACTTTTAGAGAGTGAATATTCTCATGAACAATGATAATGGAATCTAGGATTTGTCATCCAGGCACAAACCCATTTTGTTGAAGACAAATAATCTTCAATAACACCCTTTGCAACCTTGAGGCAAGCACCTTAGAGAAAATGTTAAAAATATAATTTCACAAGCTAATAGGTCTAAAATCACCAAACCTCTCAGCACCAGGCTTCTTAGGGATTAAAACTATAAAAGTAGAATTTAGTTCCTTCAAAAGCTTTCTACTACCAAAAAATTCCTTCATGGCATTTATAACATCCTTGGAGATAATCTCCCAAAAATAGTGGAAAAATAACAAAAGGAAACCATCCAGACCTGGAGATTTATTACCCTCAAATGAGAACACAACCTTTCTAATTTCTTCATTCGAAGGAATAGTAGACAAGAAACCATTCTCTTCCTTTGACACCAAACTAGGAATAACATTCAAAAAACCTTGCTGGCAAACAGGATCCAACGGTCCTTCCTTAGACAAAAGGTTCTCAAAGAAGGACTGAGCCACAAATCTAATATCATCATCTTCCTTAATAGATGAATTATCCAGCACCACTTTAGAGATTCTATTTGAAGATCTATGTTTCATGGTAGTGAGATGGAAGAATCGAGTATTTTTATCACCACTACGAAGCCAAATTGCTCTCAACCTCTGCTTCCAAAACTCCTCTCTAGCCACAATATTATGGAACCTAGACAAAAGCACACTTGCCTCTTGAAGTAACGTTGCATCAGCCCCTGAAGCCTACAAATTTTGCTGCACAATATCCAACTTAGACTTCACAACTAACTTTTCCTCAAAGATATTACCAAAAGAGCCCTTATTCCATTGAATCAAATTATGCTTAACCAAAGCCAATTTCTTATCAACTTTATACATGGCCGAACCATCAACGTTAATATTCCACCATTGAGCAATCTTAAGACGCAAATCAGGATGATCAATCCACATCTTCTCAAATCTGAAAGGAAAAGCCTTTTTATGACCAAAAGGTTTAGCAATCAAAGAAATAGGGAAGTGGTCCAAACCAACCCTAGTAAGAGTAGACAAAGAACAAGCATAAACGTGTAGCCAATCTAGAGAGATAAGAGCCCAATCTAATTTAACCTATATCAGAGCATCTCCATACCACCTATTAGACCAAGTGAAGGAAGCTTCCCCCAAATCTAGGTCCAACAATAGATTATCATTAATAAAATTTATTAAATTAAGTTGACTATGATGAACAATTTGAGATCCCCCACTTTTATCAACATCATTCAATGGGGTATTGAAATCCCCCATCACCGACCAACATTAGGAAAGAGACTAGGCCAAAGATTCAATGGATCCCAAAGTAGCACGAGAGCTTTTAGCATTGGGAGCATAAATATTAGACAAAACCCAAGAGAACTTTTCCCTAAAGCATAAAAAAGAAGCAACATGATTTTCAAAAGCAAACAACTTTGACTCAACCACCACCTTAGAGTTCCAAAAACTTGCCACCCCACCAGACGCACCATTAGAGTCAATAGCTTAACAACCACAATATTTAAAGAGCCTATTCTTAATCTTAAACACCTTCTCAACACTCATCTCAGTCTCTTGAATCAAAATAATATCTGACTGGTGATCTCTTACCATATTAGCAAGAAGATCTTGTTTATGAGGATTATTCAATCCTCTTATATTCCATGAGAGGATCTTCATGAAATTTTTTGCGAAGGACCATTTAGGCCCATCTCATGCAGTGTAATCTGTGAACCATCAACAATTTCACACTTGCTTACCCTCTCCGTAACTTTCTACAGAGAAGGTCTACCTCTGCCCCTAGGTTTCAAACCACAGTCTAGCTTCAAGAAATTTTGAGTAGTGATACCCAACCTAGTGGGAAATGTATTTTTCTTAGACCGAGACTTAGAGGCTGAAAGAATAGTTGTCCGAGGCTCCTCCTCTTGAGAAGCACAGTTTGAGCAATCCATAACAAAAGAGGTGAGCACCAACTTTTCAACAACCGAATCCACCAGAGGTTCAACAAAGGGTAAATCCCCACTCTTCTACTCCAACACAACTAACAAATACACCGACATGTCCACCTTAGAAGAAGGAAAAAGCTCGTCAAATACCATCTTCGGCTCAACAACCACTAGAGCCAACGAGTCAACACCACCTACCTCCACCAAATCCAACTTCCTTTCAGTAGAGTCCAAAACCCCCACCTCCTCCACATGAAGTTCCTCAACAAAAAAAGAAGCAACAACTCCAGGAGAAATGATCTCGACTACCACACCCTTTTCAGGCTCTCCCTCAATAGGCCCAATAGAGCTTTTAGCAAGATCAACGTTAGAATGCTGACCAACCTCCTTCCAGACTTTAGATTCCTTGATAGGAGCTGAGTTCTTTTTAGGAGGAACCATAAACTTCAACAAACACTTCTTCATGCAATGTACCACCTTCTTGTAGTGGAAACAAGAAAAGGGGATAGATTCAAACTCAACCTGTTGCTCCCACACTACCAAATTCAAGTTAATCTTAATCATCAATGGAAGATCCATGGTTTGGTCCAAAATCACACCAAGCCGGGAATAAACCAGTCTACGCCTTGAAGCAGTAAGATTAAATCAATCAAAATTAAATGCCCAAAAGTAGACAAAATACCATTAAATCCCCGCTCATCCCAGAATTCAATAGGAAGCCCAAGTAAACGGACCCACACAGGGGTAGAGTCAAAAGAACAAGAGCTAGGGGAGAAGTTGACCTCCCATTTCTTCAACACCAGAGTAGACTTGCCAACAAGCCAAGGCCCTCCCACCAAAACCTTCAACAAATCCTCACTACAAGTGAAAGAAAAGGAGAAGAACCCCTTTGCAAGAACCGCTATCTCCACTTGCCCTTTCAGGAACCACCAATTTTTTGCAAGCATCCTGACCATTTCAATATTAGGGTGTGGGCCCAAAAAATTTCCCACCAATGCTTGCTCCATGGAAAGAATACCTTTATCAATATTGTAGTTAGGCACCGAAACCGAATACTCTCCCTTCGACGGGTTGGCAAAGAAGTCGACTAGGGGAGAAGAACTTTTCTCCTTAAGCTTAACACCAAATAAAGTAGACCACTTCTTACCATCCGCCGAAGACAAATCATCCTTAGCAACTTCAAAAATGACAACTACCCTGGGAGCCACATCCTTAGACCCCACCTTGGTAGGAGAAGTACCACCTTGACCCAAAATGACAGAGGAAGAAAGAGATAAACCTAGCCGCAAGGACCCACTAGGAGTCCCATCCAAAAAACCACCATCAACCTCCTCCCCAATGTCAACCTGACCTCCGCCATTAATGCTAGCCCCTGGAGTAGGGGTTGCTGCCTTGACCAAATTTGAAAAATCCTTACCTTCAATAGCACCACTCGGCGTGGCTCCCAATCTATCCATTATTTATTATGTTGGTTAAATGAATGGGGAGGCCCGGTTCTTGTATTTAGATTATCCAGTTGTTTGTGTGGGTGTCAATGCGGGGATCATGATGGGCCAAAAAGTGGCAATATTATGGGTATTCCTTGGGGTATGTGGGTGGCAATTTTTTTAGAAATCAAAGATAAATTAAACGAAAAGGGTTTTAGAGGGATTCTCATCTTTCCACCAATACCAAATTATGCTTTAATTTGAATTTAATAAATAATTATTATTTATTTTCTATTAAAATTGACTAAAGTCCTAATCGATAAAATTTTGATTGAAAAAAATATAACTTTCAAATGGTATCACATTTTTGAATCAAACATGCATCACATTATATGCTTCACATACTACAGAGTTAAAAATAAAAAATAAATTTCGATGGTACATTAAAGGATTAAGGTGGTCGGACATCTGAGTTTATATTTTTAAAATTTGGCAATAAAAAAATCATAATTAATTATTTACTTGGAAAAAATTACAAAAAATATGCATCACATATGGACGTAGATTAGTCTACTTATATAAAATATTATAAAAATATCATGTTATTTATTATGGTTGGGTGGTGGGATAAAACCTACTTCTTATTTTTTCCCTGAAGTTTAGGTACTCTTGCATTGAAATTTCAAATTTTCATATAGATTTTATTTATTTTTAAAGTAAAGCTAGTAGTTTTAGAAACTACATTTAAATTTTCTGATTCTATTCTTACATATTTTGAAATAATAGATAACTTATTCAAATTTTTAGATCAAGTTGCTAACACTAATTTTCTATTTTTTGCCACTTAAGGGCTGTTTTTCCATGATGATCCTGCATACCCAAGAATTTGATCTTGAGTTGGGAGATGCTCCTATTCATTTGTCTACCTTGTCCCCAATTCAGAAAATGAAAGTTGCATCATTTGCACAAGCTAAGGATAGGTCCAAGAAATTATGAAGTCTCACATTGAGGATAGTGAGTTATTGAATCTGACATCTGGCATTTTGGAAAGGATCATGCCTACTTATGTTAAGGATCCATCTGATTCTTCCTCTGGTGAGCTGAAGGAACTTATAAATTTGGTAAGTACTCATTTTGAGTCACTTGAGAAGTCAACTTTGGTCAAAGTTTAGAAGGAATTTGATGATAGGAAGATCAGTAGGTTGAAAGGATTGATAGTAAATGAAAAATCTCTCGTAGCTACCTGTGTGAAAAATGTTCAAAGTGAATTGTCAGAAGGTGGAAGGATTTATAAGTTGTGTTTTTCTTCGTCAAAACTTACTGAGGAAAATGAGAATAAGGTTAAGAATCATGAGAAAGAGTTAGTTGCTATTTCTGATGCTTTTCATCCTTTAACTATTTTTGTTGGAGAACAAGAAGGTCAAGTTATATCCTTACTTGAAAAAATAAAGAGTCTGAAGCGTGATAATGACAAAGTTGTGGAAAGAGTTGGTGAACTTAGAGTGGTGGTCCAAAGATGGGAACATGTTGAAGGTGTAAATGAGTAATATGGTGTGGAGACAAAGCCTTTTATGGAATATATCATGGTTGATTTGATTGTTTGTTAGGTGTTGATTTATTGAGTTGATTTTGAATTGAGTTGTGAATCAATTGAGTTGCTATTGTTGTCATGGTTGTTGATTTTGTTAAATTTGTTTATTAATCAAATTGTAAGTTTGTTAGGTTGGGTATCAAGTGAGGATAAAATTGAGGTCTCCCTTGGACGCCCTATGTGTTGGTTTTACTATTGATTATTGTGAGTTGAATTTTGGTTATTGTCTAATGGAGTGAGATTTTTGTGCCAAATGGTTATTGAGGGAGTTCTAGAGGTTGGGGAAAGAGTTTTCTTTATGATTGGATTTTCATATTGGTTCTTTGTGAACACTTGATTCTCTACTTGATTTATGAGTATGTGGGTTTTGGCCTTGCACTGTAGAATTGTTATCTATGGAGACTTTGTGCACGTTGGTGCATGTCTCACTTTATATGATAATTCATGTGGCTTTAGATGTTGTGTAAGTTGGCTTACCCAGTTAGTGGACTATAGAGTCTTTTGTTGCTAGTAGGGGGAGTGGCTCTCAATGGGGGTTTGGTTCACAAAGTGGCAAGTCCAGGGTAACTCATTGATAATTTCTTAATAAGTGATAACCTAAAATAAATTAGGGGGTTGGGTAGTTTACATTAATCAAGATAACGCCTAACTCATGGCTCAAGTGATTGTTTGGGCTTGAGATGAGTGGGAAGGCCTGGAATGGCAAGATCAATTTCCTGGTCCGAATGGGAGGTATGTTGATCCTGTATGAGTTTGTATGGGGGTCCGGTGGCTAGTAGAGGTGGTCTAGGGTAACCCAAGATGGGGGTCCAGTAGCCAAGGAAGGTTACTCTAGGGTAACCCATAGAAAGTTATGCGATGACAATCCTCCCTATAGCAACCTTGTATGCCTTGTTTGTTACCATGTCACAAACCCAAGCGCTAGCGTTGCAAGGAAGACCAAGGGTCACACCTTGCAACACTTGTACCTCTGGAAGCGGTTGTTTTTTAATGTTTTGTTTGTTATTTTTGTATGTTGGAGTCATGTTATCCCTTTTGAGCCATGCAACTATTTTCTTGTCTACTTTGGTGGTGGGTCCTTATTGTCATCTCCTAGCATGGGGGGTGGACCTTAGGGTTGTACATGGTCAAGTGGAACATGCTATGCACTCCATTGGGTTCCTAGTTGATGTTCGTGAGCATGAATGTGGTACCTGATGCAGAGATTCTAGATCTTGTACCAAACTTGAGTTAGTGTTGATGTTATGTAATGTAATCATTTCAGTTGTATCTTATCTTATATTTGATGTATCTTTCTCATTGTTATAAGGGAAGCTTTGATGTGAACTTGTAAACAATGTAATAATATACCCCATGTATGGGAATTTGTATATATGTATTCATTGGTTCATATTCTTTGCTCTTTAATGGTGTAGTATCTGTGGAAATATGTATATATAATGCAGCGGATGTAAATGAACTCTTGTTGTAGTTATTTTATGATGTATGTTTAGGTTGGTTAATTGTTATGTTCCTAATGCAATCATGATACCCTAAAGGACGTAGTCAGTGAAAATGTACATGTGGATTACATTCTATGTTATTGTTAGTATGATCGATATGTTAATTCTATTTTAATAAAAAAGTGCTATAATTACATTAGTTTGTTGTGTTGTCTTTTGGGGTTGTTTGGTGAGGCATTACACTTGGTATAAGAGCCTAGGTTCATACAAACTCTAGATACATATGAGTCCAATATGTTGACCTAGTTTCTTGTACTCTTGAGGTTACGTTTTCCCTTTTTGAGTCATCCTCACTTATCAACCTGAGATTTGTCCTTAGGTGGTGTTGGTCCAATGGTGCAGAAAATCAGTGGAAAGGATAGGACCCTCAGTGTAGTGCACAATGCATCAATATTCTTCCTATCAAGGATGCATTATGGACCCTTGTGTAGCCTTGTGATGTGGAATTGTGTGTGTATGTGAAGAATGTGTGTCAAATATAGAATTTTGTGCTTATGAAGTGATAAATTGTGTTTTCTATTTCTAAAAAGGCGTGAAATCAATATCTTTTCCTGAATATGTTGTGAGATAATGAATATAGTGGAATGCCTTATCTATAAAAGGTGAATATTTAATGGAAAATGTGTGCCTGCATGCATAATTTTGCTGTGTTTTATGGAAATATAGCATTTTGATGTAATGAAACAACTTTGATGATAGATATGTAGTGGATGGTTATGATGTAATTGTTGTTATTCATCGATGTGAATTATTTTTTGAAGTTTCTTGGTGCGAGGGATAGTGTAGCATTACTCATTCATGAGTACCCTACTACCTTGCGATTTCTTCTCACGGTGTGCTTGACTGTTTGATATATATATATTGTTTAACAATTTTTCTGATGCATATTGTAGGTACTAGGCATCGACTCCACCTAAACTGTCAAGTCTAAGCATGCCTTAAAACCCAATGGAAATGTTGTTGAAAATGGAGATGACAAAAGGTCCCCTACCCTTGCCATCATCCTCAACGAGGATGAGTACCTATTTTGTTACCGCGTCAATTTGGTTTGCACTCTTGGTCAGTTGTTGTCTTTTGCCCTTGTTGATATTGGGTTGTATGATTATTTGATGTTGCTTTTATTTACATAAAAGGAAAGGTGAACATGGTATTATTTAATGATTTCTAGGATTAATGTGTGTATGTTTTATCCTAACCTTGCCACTTCTAGGAGTAAGTCGAAGCTTAGGGGGGAAGGATGTAGTGCCCTCCGTGTTTGGCCCTTTCTTGATGTTTGATTAATTTTATTCGAGTGAGTTTTACTAATACTTAGTGTTAAAATTTAATTATTTATTAAAGTTGTTATTTGATGTAGAATTAAATATATAATTAAATAAACTATGTTATTAAGTGGGTGGATATGTTGTGCTTGAATGATTAATTATTAAATTGAATGACTAAATTAAATATAAAAATAAATTATTGTTTAATATTAAATTTTTAATTAATGAATTTAATTTGCGAGGAGATATTAAAAGAAAAAAAAATATTAAAATTAGTATTAATTTCGAATCAAGATAAATGATAAGAAAGAAAAGAAAATAAAAAAATAAAAAAAGCGAGTTTGAGCCCATGCATGGCTCAAAACTGGTTGTGAAATAGAAACTTGTCTTAGTAAGTGATTATTGCTTGATTTTTGTTTCTAAAAATTGAATCACTTTCTTTGTTTTAATAATGATCTTTTTGGGGAGGCTTTTCATCCTTGATCTGTGTTTTTGAATGAAAATTCTTGTCTGCAATAATAGATATCAAAGTACATATTTCTGATTAAACAACTGTTTTTCGAAAATATTTTTCTGCGAGAAAATTCTAAATGTGAAGTGGGCTGCAAGAAGGTCTGAAAACTTCTCCATGACCAAAGTATTCCTTCGGGCTTCTCTTTAGAAAATACACAGGTTGATTATCGGAAACTTCCTTCTCCATGATGTTAAACCTCGTGGATTTGTATGAATGTTTATAATCATTTTGTTTAATCCAAGTGTATTCTATCAAGTGTATTTTTATTACATTTTATTTCATTAATAGTATTCACAATCAAGAATTAGAACTTTCTTGTGTCCAATAGTCTTCTAGCGTGGTTGAAGAGTCTAAGAATTTTCAACTAAGAGAATAGTTTCAAATTAGACTTCCAAATGAATTTGTTGGATTATCAACAAGATTTCGAATAGAGGATGTTTCTGTATCTAAATTAACTTGTATGCTGTTAGAAACTCTTTGATGCATTTAACTGCTAGTTTCCTCATCATGGATCTCACATTCCTGGTGCTAATACAGTTTGCATGCCTCGTCTATACTTCCTCTCTTTGCTTCATGTCAACCAAGTGCGGACTATTCATGTGCAAGCTGATTTTCTGATTATTTTATTTAGCATCCCCAATATTCCCGCATGAACTTAGTCATTGTTTAAAATGATGGAAATAGTTCACATCTCCCCAAATGATTTCTCTTGCAAAAAACTTGGAAATGAATGTAGATGCAGTGTGGCAATCTGAACTTACTTAGGCCATATCTATTCAACCAAATGTGATTGCTAACCTTTCACCATGGTGGCTGATAATGGATGATCTTTTCTTTTCTCTCATAGTGCTAAGTAAAATTCTTGAATCTAGGGATGCCTTGCTACCTTCATTCACCAATCCAATCCTTCAATTTGTGCACCTCCAACCTCCCCCTTCATCGCTGCCTTGTGGTCTATTTACTATGTCTAGCCCAAATGTTGTTTGATTAAGAATTCAACTTTAATTGTAGCATTTGGATTTATCTATATCAAATTTGATTCTTCTAAATCCCCTTACCTTTCGACCTTCATGTTGAGGTGGTTGTTTTGGCATCTGAGTTTTGTTCATTAGATAAGTATGTTTGTCAATATAGGTATGTATATGATTCCCTTCTTGATTGGTTATATTTATTTATGCTATCATCTATCTTATGATATTTACATAATCTGATACGTAAGGATATATATATATATATATATATATATATATATATAGATATAGATATATATAGTATGACTTTAGTAAAGGAACAATTTTGTTTGTGAGGTTATTATATTAGATTAATGAAGTTGGAAATGATATATATATATATATATATAGTTATATATAGTTATATATAGTTACTCATTATTGTATGTTTAAATCTGTTGCAGTGTAAAATATTGTTCTTTCATATTAAACTAGTAGTTTGTTAAATAAAATAATTATATATATATATCTGTGTGTGTATTTATTTATGTACTATGCTTAAAATTGTGACTACACTGTATTATTTGAGTTATTATGTTATAAAAAGCATATTATAATAATAATAATGTCCTTTCTAATATATATATAAAATTGCTCAAAGAATTTAAATGAGTTTATTAGAAGGTCTTGTTAAAGTGTTGATTTCCTTGTACTCTCTAATAGTTGAATTGTAAATAAGATTAATGGATATCATAGGCATTCAAGAATTATTATGTGAGGTTAGCGGTTAAGTAATGGAGTATAGAAAATGTGAAAATAATGCCATCCATGATTGTATTGCTTATGTTAGTTAAATGAATAGGGGAAACTGATTTACTTGTATTTATATTATTCATTTCTTTGTGAATTCACTGTGTAATTGGTATAATTGAGTTATAGGGGTAAATGCTCTATTGAGTAATTTAAGTGGGTTAAGTTATATGGGTAAAGAAAATAGAATTTAAATTATAAAGTAATCTTATTTATGCTATTATAAAAGAAAGGTATTTTATTTGTGAGACAATATTTACATTGGTAAAATTCTATACTATGATCAACATTCGATTATATTAGGGTTATTTGCTAAAGTATGTTAATTAAATTGAAGGAAGGAAACAATATTGATTTATTTGCATGAAGGAATTCTGAGAATAGATTAAAGTAATGCATTTTTAAAACAGTGTCTATCTTACATTTGCATATTCAATGTTTTTGCTTTTATATGTGATACTATGGAATTGATTGTCATATGTGAGTGAAGCTGCGAGTTAGCTTAGTGTTATTCATGGATGTAGTTTTGAGTGATCATTTGTGTTTGAATGTGTCAATGAGTAATTTCAATTATGGAGACAAAACCTTTTATGGAATATATCATGGTTGATTTTCAATTGTTTGTTTGTGTTGATTTATTGGGTTGATTTTTGAATTGAGTTGTGAATCGGTTTATTGCTATTGTTGTCGTGGTTGTTGATTTTGTTAAATTTGAATTTATTAGTCAAATTGTAAGTTTGTTAGGTTGAGTATCATGTGAGGAGAAAATTGAGGTCTCCCTTGGATGCCCTGTGGGTTGATTTTACTATTGATTATTGTGAGTTGAATTTTGGTTACTGTCTAATGGAGTGAGCTTTTTGTGCCAAATGGTTATTGAGGGACTTCCAGAGGTTGGGGAAAGAGTTTTCTTTGTGATTGGCTTTTCATATTGGTTCTTTGTGAACACTTGATTCTCTACTTGATTTATGAGTATGTGGGTTCTGGCCTTGCATTGTAGAATTGTTATCTATGGAGTCTTTGTGCGAGTTGGTGCATGTCTCGCTTTATATGATAATTCATGTGGCTTTATATGATGTGCAAGTCAGCTTACCTAGTTAGTGGACTGTAGAGTCTTTTGTTGCTAGTAGGGGGGGTGGCTCTCAATGGGGGTCCAACGCACAAAGTTGCAGGTCTAGGGTAACTCATTGAGAGTTTCTTAATCAGTGATAACCTAAAATAAATTAGGGGGTTGGGTAGTTCACATTAATCAAGATAATGCCTCACTCATGGATCAAGTGCTTGTTTAGGCTTGAGATGAGTGGGAAGGCTTGGAATGGAAAGATCAACTACCTAGTCCGATTGGAAGGTATGTTGATCCCGCATGAGTTTGTATGGGGGTTCGGTGGCCAGTAGAGGTGGTTTAGGGTAACCCAGGATTAGGGTTTGGTAGCCTAGGAAGGTTATGCTAGGGTAACCCATAGATAGCTATGCAATGACACTCCTCCCTATAGCAACCTTGTATGCCTTGTTATTCTTGTACCTGTAGAAGTGGTTGTTTCTTTATGTTTTGTTTGTTACTTTTGTATGTTGGAGTCATGTTAGCCCTTTTGTGTCATGCTATTATTTTCTTGTCTGCTTTGGTGGTGGTTCCTTATTGTCATCTCCTAGCACAGGGGGTAGACCTTAGGGTTCCACATGGTCAAGTAGAATGTGCTATGCACTCCATTAAGTTCCCAGTTGATGTTCATGATCATGAATGTGGTATCTAATGCAGAGATTCTAGATCTTGTATCAGACTTGAGTTAGCATTGACGTTATGTAATGTAATCATTTCAGTTTTATCTTATCTTGTATTTGATGTATCATTTCCATTGTTATAAGGGAAGCTTTGATGTAAACTTGTAAACAATGTAATGATCTACCCCATGTATGGGAAGTTGCATATGTATTCATTGGTTCATATTCTTTGCTCTTTAATGGTGTAGTATCTATGGAAATATGTATATAATGCAGTGGATGTAAATGAACTTTGGTTGTAGTTATTTTACAATGTATGTTTAGGTTGGTTAATTTTTAGGTTCGTAATGTAGTCATGATACCCTAAAGGACGTAGTCAATGCAAATGTACATATGGATTACATTCTATGTTATTGTTAGTATGATCTATATATTAATTCTCTTTTTTAAAAAAAAAATGTGCTATAATTGTTAGTTTGTTGTGTTGTCCTTTGGAGTTCCATGGTGAGTCGTTACATTCTATCTTAAATTCTTTCCATATTTTAAAATTTTATCTTAAAATTTTAATTTATCAACATTTAATTTCACCTCCCCAATGCATAATTCAATCTTAATTCTCAAATATCAATTCTCTACTACATTTTATTAAATAAAATTAATCTTAAATGACACAAATCCTAATGTATGTTATTTCAATTTATCATATACTTTATTTCTTTCTTAATTAACTTACATTGATCTATTATATTACTCAACAATTAATATATATATATATATATATATATAAATTTAAGACATAATTCATTTCTCCTTATATAAAATGTTATTTTCCTCTACAATTTGTAATTATAAATTATTTATTTTTTCTTGTAGATCTAATAATTTATAATGGTTTTAGTAATTATCCCCACTCTCACTTTTTATGTGTTTTATAAAGATAATAACCACATTATATTTAAGTAAAGATCTAGTTGATACTCTATCATAATGTACATTACTAGACATGTTGTGCATTTTAATTTGACAAATACCCCATATAAATGATCATAAATATATTCCCTTACACATTCAAACATAAGCTTATTAGAGGGGAGGAAACATTTATTAATTCAAATTTTATTAAGTTGAAATATTTTTTAAAAATATTGTCATTATATTCAAACAATTTAAAAATATACATAAAAGTTAAAAAGAAAATTAATTAGTTTTAAAATATTTAAAAATATGAAAAGTTATTTTTTTTTTCATTTTATAGAAATTATATGGTTATAAAATTTAATATCATAATATTGATATTAAATATTTTCTTTATTATTTAATATTGATTTTAAAATATATATAAATATATTAAAAATTTAAATAATACTTTAGATTAATATTGTAGAAAAATAAAATGCATCATGCATAAAGAGAATATAAGGGATGAAACCTTAAATTCTTAAAGAAAGAGTTGAGAATTATAAATGTGAATATTTATGAGTATGCTTGGAAATAGATAGTTGAAATGCTTGATCTTTAGATCTAGAACTTATTAGATTTGTAGTGTAATCTCAATTTTTATTATTTTGATTGAATTAAATGTTGTAATAAAAAACTAGGAACTAAGATATGAAATTACAACATTTATCAGAGTTTTATGATAGATAAATTTTAAATTGTTGATTCCTAGGAATAGGCCATACATTTGGTTCTACCCTCGCACACTTTTTTCCTATCTGGTTCACCCTTTTATCAAAGTTTTCCTAGGAGATCCCTATAACTTCTTTCCTTATGTTTTTACTTGCATTTGAGAACTTGCAAATGCTAAAAAGAGCCTTAGAGGTCCCACTATGGATAAAAGAAGATCAATGAAATCTTTGATCATAATTAAACCCTATCACATAAGCAACAAGATCAAGAACATAAAAAATAGAGAATGTGTCATGTTTTTGATAAATTAAGCAATAGAACAAGGTTTTGAACCCTTAACACAAAGGCCCCCAAGGAAAATAAAAAAAGGTCCACATGCTAGAAAATAGAGAATGTGTCATGTCGATTGCACAACTAAGACTAATTTTTTAATGAATTGAGAATAAGGGTATGTGCAGGATCATCATGGAAAAAACAGGCCCTTAAGTGTGAAACATTGGAAAAATCAGACTTAGGCAACTTGATGTAAAGATTTGAATAAGTTATCTATATTATTTCAAAAATATGTAAGAATAGAATCTGTAGCAAATTGAATGTAGTTTCTAAACTACTAGGTATATATA
>VDFB02237016.1:0-10355 GCA_007258455.2 Sequoia sempervirens
TCTCCCACCCTCTTTCCCACCCTCTTCCACTCTCTCCCACCCTCTCTCACTCTCTCGCTTGCTATATCCCACTCTTCTACTCTCCCACACTCTCTCCCACTCTCTCTTACCTCTACCACTCTCTCCCACCCTCTTCCACCCTCTCCCATTCTCTCCCACTCTCTTCTATACATAAAATTAGATGCAGAAACAATTCTCCTAACGTCAATACCTTAGAGAAGAATGTAGATATACTTTTAATTTTTCAATTATAGTTCAACTAAGATGCGCTATGAAGTAAATAACAGAAATAGAGTATTTGAAAATCACACATGAACACCAGATATACATGGAAAAATGCTTACAGGAGTAAAACCCACCACACCAAGAGAAATCACTTTGTATTACAGTAATGGAGATTACATACAAATGACAGTCTTAACTTTCTGGTGTCTATTTATAGCAACATTCACCATGAACAATCTTGTACAGGAACCACCACGTTACAGTCTACACATAATAGAATTCATTTACTGATGATACAACAATTTGTCAGAACAATCTTCGAACCAATAGATCACAATCTGCAATCACAAAGTATATCTCTATTGTTCCATGTCCGTCGAGCTTCCTCACAGAACCGTCATAATGAACAATCTTCCAACGGTTCCAATTCAGCTCCTATTGTTCCACGTGACTCCACATAGGATGGTCAATTGGTCAATAGAATTCGCAATGTGTTGGCATCTTGGTGAGACACTAATAGTGTCTCGCTGATGCCACATAACCTTCATATCGATGTCACCAAGAGCCACCGTTGTCGTCAAGATGTTCTATCAAGCTTTCAGTGTTATGCCAAAGCACCAAGCAGTCGCCTAGACCTATCGATTTCGCCAAGAGATAATAGCGAGTCACCAAAGGTTATACCGAAGTCACAAGTCATATCGGGCTCCATTGAATAGTTGAAAAGACTTACATCTTTCACCGAGAGAACATATCGAACTCCAAAACTTACCCCAAAGGCTTCAACATAAAGCACTGTCGGTGAGACATGTTACTTTTGCTAAGACATCACACCAAGCTCTAGGACTTACCCCGAAGTGTTCATCCATCACTAAGAGTTATATCGAAGATCCCTTATCATCGGTGAGACTTACATCGTTCTCCGAGACTTCTTCCCGAACCATTCAGGTTACCCTGATAGCCATAGGCTATCGACAAGACATCCTTCAGTCACTAAGATGTTTCTCTGAAACCCTTTGGGTTACACCAATGAACAACATTTAAACCTCCGTTGGTGAGACCTTTGTACATTAGTAAGACTTCTTACCGATAGACTATAAGCCACACCGAAGACCACAACATGTAACATACTATCAACGAGACTCTAACACTTCATTGGGACTTCTCACCGACCCGCTATAAGCTATCCTAAAGCGTGTGGTCACCATGAGTCTCCTCGATACACGATTGAATGGCTTGTTGGCCAAAGATATCCCCAAGCACTAAGAGGTCATACCAAACACTCCTTGTCACAGTGATAGCTCCACAGTGAAAGCATTCGGCAAGACTTCTGCAAGGTCACAACAACCTGTTCAAAACAAAATGTATCAAAGCTACTAGTCGGTTAGACATGATAGGTGTCATACCAACTTGGCTCCAATGGAGGTTTCAGCCTATGATGTTTGAGGCACATATTTCCAACAATCTCCCACTTGATGAAGAACACACAGGCACCTCCATAGCATAACATAACTTACTGAAAATCATGGGCACTAAGGCCCATCAAACTGGAACACCACCTAAACTTGTCTATTCTCACTGGCTTCATCAATGAGTCAGCAACATTCTCCAGAGTATCAAACCTTTTCCAGACTGACCTTTCCATCCTCCACCATATCTCATACAAAGTGATACTGTACTTCTATATATTTCATCCTGGCATAGAAAGTTGGATTCTTTCCTAGAAAAATTGCACTCTGACTATCACAGAAAATAGTTATTTCCCCTACATCAAAACCAATGTTTGAACACAAACATTTTAACCAAACTGCTTCTTTACAAGCATGAGTAGCTTCCATGTATTCAGTCTCTATAGTGGATAAAGTGACTACAGCCTGCCACTTACTCATCCAACTCACTGCACCACCATTTAACATGAAAATGTATCCACTGGTGGACCTCTTGCTATCAAAGTCCCCTGCCCAATCAGAATCTACATATCCACGAATGCTAAGAGTCCTCTATGATTCAACTGAATTCCCATGGTAACACAAAGCAAAATCTAAAGTACCCTTCAAATATCTAAACACTCTCTTCATAGCATCCCAATGCGTTCTTCCTAGATTAGCCATAAATCAACTAAGAACTCCCACTGCTTGGGCAATGTGTGGCCTTGTAGGAGATTTTGGATAGTCCTCAACAGATAGCTTCATTCCCTGCATGACTAGAACCACTAGCTATTTGCAATCATTCATACAAAATCTCTCAAGAATAGTTCTGACGTACTTACTCTGACTGAGCCAAAGCTTTCTATTCTTCCTATCCCTAGTTATCTCCATCCCCATAATATACCTTGCTGCACCAAGATCCTTCATTTTGAACTTAGCAGACAACTGAGACTTAAGATCAAAAATCATTAGCTTACTATTGCCTATGAACAACATATCATCAATATAGAGAGCAATAACAAGTACTTGATCACTTTCAGCTTTATAATATACGCAATGATCAAATTTTGATCTCACAAATCCCAAGACAATACAAAAGTATCAAATTTCTGGTACCACATTCTAGGTGACTGCTTTAACCCATACAGAGACTTCTTTAATTTGCATACCAGTTTTTCTTTACCTTTCTCAACAAAGTGCTTAGGCTGGGACATATAGATTTCTTCTTCAAGATCACCATGAAGAAATGTTGTCTTCACATCCATCTGTTCGACCTCTAAGTCATACGCTACTGCAAGTGACAAAATAAATCTGATAGATGTCAGCTTTGCTATAGGAGAAAAAATTTCCCCATAATCAATTCCCTCTACCTAGGAATAACCCTTTGAAACCAGTCTTGCCTTTTACTTTTCTACACTACCATTGAGACCAATATTTTTCTTAAATACCCATTTACAGCCAACAACCTTTCTACCTTTAGGCAAGGGCACCAAACTCCAAGTTTCATTCTTTTCTAATGATGCCATCTCTTCATTCATGGCTTCCAACCAAGAGTCTGAATCAAACATTTTAAATGCCTCTTTCATAGTCCTAGGCTTGTCAGTGCTAGAAATTAAAGAATAGGCACAAGTAGAATCAATCAAAGAGAACCCATACCTATCTGGTTATTTTCTTTCTCGAGATGACCTCCTAACTAGCTGAGGCTGAAGTTCTTCTTCTTCAAAATTTTCAGAACTGCTTGAGCTCTCCTCAGTTTCAGGTACATTTTGAATTTTCAATTCCTCTTTCTCTAGTGTAGGAGGAATTAATGCTACATCCTTATTGTTTTCTAACTTTGTCTCTGATTGCAGATCCAAAGTGGAAGGTTTCAGCTGATGAAAGATTACACTTCTGCTGCATACAACCTTCTCTGTATCAGGATTCCAAAGCTTGTATCCTTTTATGATAGCACTATAGCCAATAAAAATACATTTGACAGCCTTGTTCTCCAGTTTAGATCTTTTCACATTTGGCACATGAGCATATGCCTCATAGCCAAAAACATGAACATGTCTAAGAGAGGGCTTCTTACCAGACCATGCTTCCAAAGGTGTTTTATCAACAAAAGAAAAATTAGGAGACCGATTAATTAGATAACATGCAGTAGATACAACCTCAGCCCAGAATTTCTCATCCAAGGAAGCACTATTGAGCATACTTCATGCTCTCTCCATTACTGTCCTATTGAACCTTTCTGCAACTCCATTATGTTGTGGAGTATAAGGTGTAGTCTTGTGTCTTTTAATTCCATGGTCTTTATAGTATCTTTCAAATTCATCAAAACAAAATTCACCGCCATTATCAGTCCTTAAGCATTTTATTTTTCTTCTAGTCTAATTTTCTACAAGGTTCTTAAATTCCTTAAATCAACTGAACACCTCTGATTTACTTTTCAAAAAATAAACAAATGCTCTTCTTGAATAATCACTAATGAACGACACGTAGCATCTTAAATTAGACAAAGAAGGAACATCCACTGGACCAAACACATCTGAATGAATATAATCTAGCAAACCAGAAGATTTATGACTAGAATAAAATGAAACACAGTGTTGTTTTCCATATATACAATGCTCACAGAATTCAAGTTCAAGATTACAATCTTCAAGCCCCTCAACCAGGTTTTTATTCTTCAAGGTTTTTAAACCTTTTTCTCCTATGTGGCCTAACCTATGATGCCAAAGCATAGTCTTCTTTGTAGGAAGTTTTACTTCCATAGAGTTTACATAATTAGGGATATTTCCCTCTTTACCTCCATGAGCAGCTTTCAGTGACTTTCCAAAGACACTATTACATTGAACAGCTTGTGCATCTAGCTTGTACAGGGTACCAATTCGAGCACCTCTAGCCAACAACATTGAACCTCTAGTCATCTTGCAGCCATTTCCAAAGAATGTGACTTGTACTCCAATATCATTCAGCATACTTATAGAAAGTAAGTTTCGAGCCAAACCTGGTATATGCATTACATTATTAATTCCCTTCACTCTGCCATTGGGGAATTGTATTCTGACTCTTCCATGGCCAACTATCTCCAAAGTTGAATCACTTGCTAAGTACACCTTTCCACCATTGTATTCTTCATACTTCATGAACCATTCTCTATGAGATGTCATGTGGAAAGATGCTCCAGAATCAATCAGCCATACATCATGTGATGCCTGAGTAGCCAAGGCTGCAATGAAGGCGTCACCATCACTATGAGAAGAACCATTATCAGAAGAGCCCTTCTTCTTCTTTTTCTCCTCTTTAAAATCCTTTCGGATATGACCAGGTTGCCCATAGTTCCAGCACTTCACCTTGGACTTCTTGCCAGGAGACTTTGATCTCCCCTCTGATTTTGACTTGGAATTCTTGTCCTTCTTCTTGTCTTTCTCTTTCGGTCTTCCTCTGATAGCAAGAGCTTCCTTCACCATCTCAAAATATTTCCTTCTCATTTCTTCTGACAGCAAAGAACCAACATCTTCCATCTTGAAACTCGATGTTGTACTCCCAATAGCCATCACTAGATGATCCCATGAGTCTGGCAAAGAACACAGTAATAGCATACAACGATCCTCTTCTTCAATTTTTACACCAATAGATGTCAATTGAGTAATTAGCATATTAAATGCATTCAAATGATCAGCCATAGACCCTCCTTCCTACATTATCAAATAATACAGCTTCTTCCTCAGGAATAGTTTATTCACCAAGGACTTCCCCTAATAAATAGACACCAGTCTCTTCCACAAAGAAGAGGCAGTCTTCTCTTGCACATTCAGATGCACATTTAGAAGCACTGAGTCTACCAAATAGAGCCTTATCAGCCCCTTAGACTTTCTTTCTGCAAGGTCCCAATCTTCTTACTTCATGCCTGTAGGTTTAGTTCCAAACACTGCAAGCCATAGATCATGATCAACTAGAAGATCCTCCATCTTGAGTTTCCACAACTCAAAGTTACTGCTGTTGAACTTCTCTATTTCAAAATTTCCAGACGTGCTAGCCATCTTAGCCTGTAAACATAAATAACAAACTCTACAAGACTCCCACTAAATAGAATTGACTCAAAAAACCCAACATACCCACAAGGATAACACAACTGGCCAGGCTCTAATACCACTTGTAAGGAAAATCAGATGCAGAAACAATTCTCCTAATGTCAATACCTCAGAGAAGAATGTAGATATACATTTAATTTTTCAATTATAGTTCAACTAAGATGCACTATGAAGTAAATAATAGAAATAGAGTATTTGAAAATCACTCATGAACATCACATATTCATGGGAAAACCCTTACGGGAGAAAAACCCACCACACCAAGAGAAATCACTTTGTATTACAGTAATGGAGATTACATACAAATGACAGACTTAACTTTCTGGTGTCTGTTTATAGCAACATTCACCATGAACAATCTTGTATAGGAACCACCATGTTATAGTCTACCCATAATAGAATTAATTTACTGATCATACAACAATATGTCGGAACAATCTTTGAACCAACAAATCACAATCTGCAATCACAGAGTATATCTCTGTTGTTCCATGTCCGTCGAGCTTCCTCACAGAACCATCATAATGAACAATCTTCCAATGGTTCCAATTCAGCTCCTCCTATTGGTCGATGAAACTCCACATAGGATGGTCAATTAGTCAATAGAATTTGTACTATGTTGGCATCTTGGTGAGACACTAATAGTGTCTCACCGATGCCACATAACCTTCATATCGATGTCACCAAGAGCCACCATTGTCACCAAGATGTTCTATCAAGCTTTCAGTGTTATGCCAAAGCACCAACCAGTCACCCAGACCTATCGCTTTCTCCAGGAGATCATAGCGAGCCACCAAAGGTTATACCGAAGTCACAAGTCATATCGGGCTCCATTGAATAGTCGGCAAGACTTACATCTTTCACCGAGAGAACATAATGAACTCCAAAACTTACCTCGAAGGCTTCAACATAAAGCATTGTTAGTGAGACATGTTACTTTTGCTAAGACACCACATTGAGCTCTAGGACTTACCCCAAAGTGTTCATTCATTTCCAAGAGTTATACCAAAAATCCATTATCATTGGCAAGACTTACATCATTTTCTAGGACTTCTTCCTTAACCATTCGGGTTACCCCGATAGCCATAGGCTATCGGCAAGACATCCTTCAGTTGCTAAGACATTTCTCTGAAACCCTTTGTGTTACACTGATGAACAACATTTAAACCTCTGTTGATGAGAACTTTGCACATCGGTAAGACTTCTTACATATTGACTATAAGCTACGCCGAAGACCACAACATGTAACATACTATCGGCGAGACTCTAACACTTCGCTAGGACTTCTCACTGAGCCGCTATAAACTATCTCAAAGCCCGTGGTCACCATAAGTCTCCCTAATACACAATTGAATGGTCTATCAACCAAATATCTCCCTGAGCGCTAAGAGGTCATACCGAACACTCCTTGTCACAATGATAGCTCCATAGTGAAAGAATTCGGCAAGACTTCTGCAAGGTCACAGTGACCTATTCAAAACAGAATGTATCAAAGCTGCTAGTTGGCCAGACATGATAGATGTCATACTAACTTAGCTCCAATGGATGTTTCAGCCTATGATGTTTGAGGAACATATTTCCAACATCTTCCACCCTCTGCTACTCTTTGCCACTCTCTCCCTCCCTATCACCCACTCTGCCACTCTCTGCCACTCTCTTCCTCCCTCCCTCCCACTCTCTCCTACCCTCTCCTATGCTTGCCAACTCTCTCCAACCCTCTCCTTCTATCTCCCAACCTCTCTCCCACCCTATCCCACTATCTCCCACCCTCTCTAACACTCTATCCCACTCTCTCCTACCCTCTCCCACCCTCTCCCACCCTCTCCCACTCTCTCCCACTCTCTCCCACCTCTACCTTTCTCTCCCACTCTTTCATCCCTCCTCCCACCTCTTTGCACCCTTCCTATTCTCCCACTCTCCTTACAAAAATGGTCATGTTCAGACTAGAGTTTTTTATAGTTTTATTTACTTTGTTTATCTATAGGCTCTCACACTCTCTCCAACTCTCTCCCACTCTCTCCCACCCTCTCTCACTCTCCCCAAATCTCTCCCACCCTCTCCCATCCCCTGGCACTCTCTCACACCCTCTCTCCCACTCTCTCCCACTCTCTCCCTCTCTCTCCCACTCTCTCCCACTCCCTCCCACTCTCTCCCTCTCTCTTCCTCCCTCCCTCCCACTCCCTGCCACCCTCTCTCACTCTATCCCACCCTCTACCACTCTATCCCACCCTCTCTCCCAAATTATCCCACTCTCTCCCACCCTCTCCCATCCTCTCCCACTCTCTCTCCCACCTACTCCCTCCCTCCCTCCCTCTCCCCTGACTCTTTCCCACCCAAACCCACTCTCCCCCACTCTCCCACACCCTCTCCCACCCTCACTCACTCTCTTCCATCCTTTCCCCCACCCTCTTCCACTCTCTCCCACTCTCTCCCACCCTCTCCTACTCTCTCCCACTATCTCCCACCCTCTCAAAGTCTCTCCCACTCTCTCCTTCAACTATCTCCCACTCCCCATCATTATCTCCCACTCTCTCCCTCTCTCTCCATCTCTCTCCCACTCTCTCATACTCTCTCCCCCTCTCTCTGAACCTCTCCCACTCTCTCCCACTCTCTCACTCTCTCTTCCACCCCCCCTCCCATTCCCTCCTGTTAGAAACCAAGATTAGATTTGTGAACCGAAAAGAGCTTCCACATAAGAGAAAATTAGAAAAAGTAGAGATTTGCAAGAAGATGTGCAAATAATTATTATTCAATAGTTAATAATTACAAGATAATGATTTTCTTTATAAAAGAAAAGATGCATAACCCTAATCTTATCTTGAGCAACAAGATAGCTCAACAAGATAAGGATGACAACTAATTAACCTAGGAATTAAATAATTACCTAAGTAAAGTTATGCAAAGTATAATTAAATATTAATTACACCAACACCCCCCCATAAGTGCAACTTAGGGAGAAGAAGATTATTATGAAAATATGAGTCCCAGCAACAAGGCCTGATCAGGTACTCATTTACAAATGCAAAGAGAGAGAAAACCCAGTGGGAAAAATCCCCCCTCAGAGAGATGAACTACTGCAAAGAAGCACTGGAAGAACTCTGAAGAAGAAACACTAGAACCCCAAATCCTAAAAGCAAGGAAAGATAATTCATTCTACAACTAAAACCAAAAATGGAATCACAAATGTAACAACAGACCCGATGCCAAGGAACACTAGAAACTCACATACTGGATCAACCCTGGAATCTATAAGCAATAGTAGATGAAAGGATGAATGGACCCATAATTATGACAAATCTAAAAGTTGTGTCTCTCAAAGCCAATGCCAAATGAAAGCTAAAACTGTCCATAAGATGAGTACCATCAAGATTCTAGAACATTAACCATAAACACATGGCCTTCAAATGAGAAAGATCTGAAACAATGCGGATCAAGAACCATAAAACCCAACTGAAGTGTGAACTAAAGAAAACCAATGATGTGTCGAGCTAAGCAAGAAAGAAGCTAAGGGAAACAATAGGAAACCAGACAAACTCATGCGAGTTGTCACCAATACATCAAAATGGATATGGAGATCAAAGTGCATGCACACTCTAATCGGATTATTATGTAAGAAACCCCCCTGAATGGAACTTTATCATAGTTCATTTATTACAATAACCATATGATTGTAAAAGGAGAGCATGAGAAATATGCATAAACAAAAAATATGAATTGATGTCAGATCTATGTAGAGGACAGAATCAGCTTTCCGATGCTGTGAAAATGATGAAAAAAGGATCACCGAGTCAAAATATATGCCCTCCAAAGAGAAATTTGAACATCTGACTTCAACTCAAAAAATATCCCATCAAACAACAAAATCTCTAAAAACAAACTGCACCATCAAAAAATTGGGCTCGCAGTTTTTCGGTGATATCTCATTTCAAAAAATCCACCTCCGGGATCAAAAGTTATGGAAAAATGAAAAAAACAGCTATAGAAAGGCACTTCAGGGTATGGGCAGGCTAAATGGGTGCAAATTTTCAGCTCTTGGGGGCCAGCAGTCGGTCCTCCATATAACCACACCTGCAAAAAAATCAAAAAACAAAATGCCGCCAAGAGGGTGGCTGCGGAGCAGAGCATCGGAGGAGGAGGGGTGGTGCTATTCAATGGCGCCACCCACTGGCAGGGAGCCCCCTCGGGGTTATCATATGACCCGGAGCTCGGAGCTTGGGCGATGTGGTGGTTACAAGTAGACCGACATTGGAAGCGGAGGCTGGGAAATGCAACAGCGGTTGTTGAAAAAGAAGTCGGTGGGTTTGAAAATGCAGGCAGGAAGACTAATGTGACGGGTGGCTAGAGGCTGGTACAAAGGTACCCAACCATAAATCCATGGATTTTTAAAAACATCAATCCCCCGAAAAAATAAAATGCCACCATAAAATATAATAAGCCCAAAATTTTTTTATAAAGTCGGAATTTTTTTTTATATAGTCATGCAATTTTTTTTTTCAAATTTCTTTTATTCTACAAAATAAATATCGTACCCTATACCTGGCAGGCCGTACAACTTGCTGGGTAAAATTTTTTGCCTCACGAATAGTTGATGCTGAAATAAGTCATATTATATGTCATTTTTCATCTC
>VDFB02237017.1:0-22220 GCA_007258455.2 Sequoia sempervirens
AAATTCCATGATGCTTGACAGATTTTTATCTCCCTTAGCCAAGGGCGGACTTTCATACCTCTTTGCCTTGTGCATTTTTCTTTGGCCAAATTTGTTGATTTTATAACATTTTCTCTAGACATCCATACTTAGGCGATTTTTAAATTTCTCTTCCATTTTTATGCTAGGCACACTTCATTTTATTCTTTGCCATATCCCAAGCAGACTTCCTTAAGTCTTTTCCACTTTTCTCATACCATGGCGAACTTCCTTTAGCACTTTCCTTTCAAACTTAGCACTTTACCTATTGAAAATGTTACAACACTTAGCCAAAGTTTCGATTTTCCACCCTTTAAACCTTCTAAACTTAGGCAAATTTTCGGATTTCTTCTTTTAGGCACCAAACACTTAGTAAAATTTTCAATTTTTTCTTCTCCCACATGCCTAGGCGGACTTTCCAACCTATTTGCCAAAGTATGGCGGACTTCCAAGACCACCTTCCAATCTCCTCTAAGTCTAGGCGGACTTTTTTAAGCTCTTGCCAAAGTGAGGGCGGACTTCTCTAAGCTCTTGGACAAGGTGTGGCGGAGTTTCCAAGGCCTTTGCCAAGCTTCTCAAGGCTTGGGCGGACTTCAAAGGCATCCTTCCCAAGTGAGGGCGGACTTCCCAAGCATTTGGCACTTACCCCCTTGAGTATGGCGGACTTTGCAAGCTTCTAGACAAGTAAGGGCGGACTTCAAAGGGTGTTGGACAAGTCTCCTCAAGGCTAGCGGACTTTCCATAGTCTTTGACATTCCTCTCTTGTGGCTGGGCGGACTTTGGATAGTCCATGACATTTTCTCTTCGTCCCTCTTTTCAAGGGCCAACTTCTTTATGGCGAATTCTTCAGACTTAGCCAGAATTTTCATGAATTTCATACTCTTTTGGGTGATTTTTCTGTGATTTTTGCTCAGATCTGACTGATTTTTGGACTGATTTTTCCAGAATTTGATGATTTTCAGTCTGATTTTTCATGCTTTTTGCTTGCTTTTCCAGATTTTTCACTTGATTTTTTCGATTTTCTCTTTGATTTTTCACTGATTTTTTTATTTTTAGGTTGATTTTTGGATCTAAAGATGGAAAGTTGACTCGATTGACTTTCCAAAAATAGAAATTTCTAAAAATAGAAAAAGCAAAATCCCTAAAAAATAGGGAACCCCGTTTGGTCCAAAAATGCCAAAAATGAAAACGAAAAAGCAAAAAAGCAGATTCCCTAAAAAGTAGGAAGTGTCGAAATGGCCGAAAAGTACAGGCGATCCTCGTCTCTTGGGCCTTCTGAGCGCTTCCATGACGTTTATGCACTGATTCAAGCATGGATTATTGACTTGGCTCGGATGACTCGAAAAACTGACTTGAAACCCCTCAAAGTGATGACCTCATTGTAAAAAGACAAGTGATAAGCAATTGCGACGCCAAGGAAAAGCAAAACAGGGGTCCCCATTTGCAATGGGGCGATGTGTGAAAAGGTCACAACAGGACCATATTGCCTCCTTTACCCTATTCATGGCCTCATAGAAAACCCATGGTGGATTTTTCCCCATGAACCAATCTTAGTACTATGACCAAAAGCTCTAAAATTTGCACAATCTCTTATGCATCAGTCCAAAATGCTCATCAAACACAAGATGTGCAATGCCAATTCCATCCCTCTAATTAGAAAAGGAGCATTTACCAATCTAATGAAACAAACATGTCTATGAGGTTCATCTTTTGAGCACATATTTTGTATTGCCAAAAAATTAGTGACAACTTTTGCCCAAATCTCACAAGCTCCTTTCTCTCAATAATTCTTTTCAACATGCTCAACACCCTTTTGTGGTTATAAATGAATTTGGTGATGCATTTCCCCTTCTTTACTATAGATTTAACCCAATCAAGTTTTCTAATGTCCTCAAAAATCATATCAATGCAATGTGCCACACATGCACTCCAAAACAATGTTGAATACTTTTTCATGAAAAATTTGACTCCTACCACACAATTCGTTGCATTGTCTATACTAAATTGGACAACAACTTGTAGCCCGACCTCCATCACAACCTCATCAAATTATGAAAACAAGTTGGCTATTAACTTTATTCGATGCATCTACTGATTTCAAAAAGATTGTGCCACTTTCAAATGCAACAAGAAAGTTGATCAATGTACAATTCCTTCTATTAGTCCACCCATCAAACATAATGCTACCACTTGTAATTTCCCACTACTTGCAACACTCAATAACCACCTCAATAACATCTTGCACCATTGCTTTCAGCATGTCAACCTTGAGGCTCTTAGATGATGGGGCCTTGAAACTAAGACCTACAATACCAATTGCATCAACCATGGTTTATCAATAGGGAGATCAAGCAACATTAAATGGAATGCTCAAGTAATACCAAAAATTTGCTATTACCTAACTTATCTACAGAAACATTTTTCCTTCATCTTGTGCTCCTCAATGATAGTCGGGATCCAAGTTTGATGCAAGGTGTAAAAAATCATTCACCCTTCCACCACCAATATTACATATTTTGAAAGTGTTACTTGGTGGCAACACGAAAAAAGGGTGTGCCCTATGAAGAAATAGAATAATTCCTTCATGGTATATATTACTCATCATCACCAATAATTGTTGTTCCACCATGATCATCATCACCCTCACTAGAAGCTCATGTCAATGAACCCAAGGTAGTCTTGGATTTTTTCGCCTTACTTTCTACCTATACATTAACTAACAACCTTGCTTATTCGATCACATCCAAAAGACACTTCTTTGTGAAAGCTTCAACTCCATGTCCTAGTCTCCTTGTAAGGTGCCATTTGAAATGATTAATTTTCCCGCCATTTTCATTTTGAGAAAAGTTGCATTTCAGCTTTTTACTACTGAAATCTAATATGCCCATACAAAATATCTCCCATGGCATGATGAAATATGGGATAAACGCAAAAGCACTTTAGTACCCATTGCTATTAGAATTAATAGAAAGTAATTATAAACACATAACAGGCTGCGAACTTTAGTTTTACCCAAAAAATTGTAACTTTCCTAACCCTAGCAACCTCTAATAAATTAAAAAAACAAAAAAAGATCACCGTACATCTAGTTTAACAATCACAAAATGTTTAGTTCCATATTTGCAATTTCCTAAGAAAGTCTGAAAATTTGTTTACCTGCTACTTGAAATTGAAAAAATGACAAAAAACAATTTTGAGGGTTTTATAGAAAAAACCCACAAGTTATGTGAAAAAACTGCTTATTTTTCCATTACACGCATTTTAAACACATTTTTTCCCAATTGGACCCAAGTTTGACCAATTTTTTTTTAACTTGGGGCAAACAAGTCAAAATGGAACACCAAAGGTCACTAGTGCATTTAAAACATGATTACTTGCATGTTTTTTGCATTTTCTGTTACTATGAAATAGACATTTAAACCTTCAATATTTGGCCAAACTTAGAAAAGCCAACATGGTTCAAAACTTGCCTCCTATCAATTAAAAACAAGATATGTGTGCAGGTTGTTTGTCTGGCAAACAAAAGCAAAATTATTTTCCTATTGAAGAGGCCCATTATACAAAGAGATTCTTAGATCTCATTCATGTAGATCAATGCGAGCCATTATGAAAATCTCCTGCTATACTAGGTCCAAGGTATCTCTTGTTGTTGGTGGATGATTTCTCTAGGAAGATGTGAGTCTACTTCTTCAAAAAGAAAAGATTATTTTGATGTATTTGCAAAATTCAAGGCATTGGTAGAAATGCACACAAGGCATTAGATCAAAACTCTTAAGATTTGATAATGGCAATGAATTCACTTCCACAAAATTCAAAGCAAATTGTGACAAACAAGGTATTCAGTGCTAATTATCTGTACCATACACTCCACAACAAAATAGTGTGGAAAAAAAGCAAAACAGGACTATTATGGAGATAGCACAATACATGATTTAAAGTACACACATGCCATACAAATATTGAGAAGTTACAAGTAGAGCAATTTATTTTCTGAATAGGAGTCATTACAAGGCCTTGCAAGATGTCACATCAGAAGAAGCTTGGTCCGGCCATAAACCTAAGGTAACAATATTGTGTGTTTTTGGTTCAATTGCATATACCTTGGTTCCTACTAAGAAAAGGACTAACTACACTCTCAACAGAAATAAATATTTCTTTGTTGGCTAGAGTGATCAATATAAGGCCTATAGGCTCATTAATGTTTCTACTAACAAAATAATATAATTAGTTGAGATGATGTGAAGGAAATAGAGCCATTTTGCTTGTGTTCGATATGCAATTAGTAAAGTTCCAAAGTTTAGTGTTGTGATGCCTTTGAAAGACCAACCCTTCACTTCATCTTGTACTTAATCCATCAATCTTTGGCTACAACTACAGCATTAGTCTATTAAAGATGTAGCAATGTCCCCACTCTTGTTGAGGTTTAGCCAATGCATAGTTTTCCTGAGGTGCATCAAAGACCTAAGTGGTTTTATTCTACTTTGGAAGATATACACAAGGACAAACCTCCTCAATTAGTGCACAACCTCAAAGGGCTCAAAAACAAATTCTGAGTTCAACAACTAGACATGTTCATTTTGATCTTTAATCTAATCTATTTCAAGTGCCCAAACCACAACGGTACTTGAAAGAAAGCAAAGGTGTGGAATATGCTTCCTACACTAATCTATGAGAGGAGGTATGTGCAAAAAAATAGATCAATCATACAATTGCAAGTAAATAAGCACAAAAGAAATATATCATAACACAATTATTTATGTGGAGGCAACCCTTTCACGAGAAAAACATAAGCACAAAATAAATATATCATAATTTGGTTGGCTAGCCGCCAATTTCTTTCTTAGTAATTCCATTGTTCTCATTATAGTCTCCATATGCTCTCACCTTGCCCACATCAAGCACTTGGTGATCAAAAAGACCTAGGATTCATGTAATTGCAAAAAAAATCTTGTGGATTTGAGCTAACGCCCCCTAAGGGTTATTACAAAACATTAATGTGCAAAAGAAGTGCATGAAGCTTTGGTATTGGAGGAAAAAAGTTACATTATAGGATATTACACATAATGAAGACCAAAGGAAAAACCAAAGAAGTTAGTGAAGACTGCACCAAAGAATCAAAGGTCACACAACAAGAGATGGATATCAAGGAAAGGGATGAAATGCTTGTTTTCCTTCCTGAGTCAACAAAGTGAGCAACAACGAAGGGCGAAGAAACAAAAAAGGATTCAAAGATAGCAAAGGGTGTAATATATAGGCATCCACATCATTGTGAGAGGCAAGAATCATGGAGGCATGATAACATAAGGAATTTGCAAGGCAATCATTATACATCTACATGGAATCAAAGGAAAAACTACAATAATTAGTGGCAACATAAAAGTAATGACTATTAATGGTAAACAACGAAGACATACTATGATGAGAATGAAATCAAATGGATTGAACAAAAAGTCCATCAAGGATGGGATATAGGTACCATCAAGCTAAAACCATTGCAAAGATCAAGTATGGATGGTTAGAGGATTGGTCATGGCATCATATTTGTAGTGATTTGCAATAGTCATACAATCATACTATTTGGCTTCTTCTCAAGTTACGAGGATGAAACATATCAAGGAGAGATGGCATATTATGTATCTACGGCTATGATATTATAATGTATTTAGATGGATGGAGGTGCTAACATGTGGCATGTCACTTAAGTTAATTATATTGGGCTATGTGGACAACTTGTGCAATTAATTATATCAAGTGATAAGTAGGCCTTCATTGGGATTACCCCTCTATTATGTTATTAGGTCTATATAAAGGAGGTGATTACTATTGTAAGGATATGTGTTGAGTATGGTATTGCACTTGAGATCTCTTGAAGATATAGCGTTGAGAGGCTTCTTTCCATAAGGATTATTGTATGGTGTAACCCTAACTCAAGGGTTGATTTAATTTCTACATATATTAGATATGAGGGAATTTTGTCCCACAAACATCTCTTGTGTTGTGTGAGATCTATCTTCTACATTGCATTATTTCCATTATTATGTGTGGATCTTATCAAACAGATAAGGCCAAAAAGACCAACAATGCCATCAATAGCAGGGTTGACAAAAAAATATTGTCCCATATGTGAAAGCATTGATCAGCAATAGCACCATCAACTTCACAAGAAATTACGCGTGGCTGGTCACTTCCTAAATCTAGCATTACAATTCTATTTAGACTTCAAGGACAATGTGGATGTTTTGAGGTGGGCTCTACACAATCATAAGAGTTGACAGAAACAAATTCTCACATTAAACAACAATTGTTTCTGAAATTGGGATCTTTAGATTTGCACAAGGGGGCCTTTTCACACAAGATATGTGTAAGGCAACTAAGACAAACCAAGTAAAAGCTTCCTAGATCGTACTTTTCAATTTATTGAATTAATCTTGAACAATGAAATTTAGCTTGAATGACTTTGTCTATGTTTGTTACAATCTCCACATCCATCACAAGCAAATCTTGAGCTCAAATTTATCTCGCATTACATAAGAGGTTGATCCATTATCAAAGTGGATCACAAAGGTTGAGGATCCGATGTTTGCCAAGGATGACCACATGATTTTATCAAGTTGAACTTGAGGTAGAAGTAGTAACAATGGTAGAGGTGGAGAAAGCACAAGTAAATACCTTTGATGTTGCTGACACATGCTGAGGTATCACAATTGCTGACAAACACTGAAGTATCACCGTTGCAACAACATTGAGGATCTATCTAGGACACAAGCGCAGCACCCACAATAGAGCTAGCGATGCTAGGCCAAGTGACACAAGCTCCTCTCTACCTTAGTTCATGGCTCCATGTTCTTCTTTTTTTTTTTTTGGTGCCATTAATATCTTAATTCATGAGTTTTGTAAACCAAAAACACTTACGAATTTTTATATATTTAAGAAATTATGTTTCCTTCAACTCAAATTATTGAAGAGTGAATAGAAAACATAAGCTTCTTTAAAAAATCTGTATATATCATATTTGATTTTTTTAATTATTGAATCTGCAGAGAGTTTTGTGTTGAGTCAAAGTCCATAATCAGCCAGCCAAGTCTGTGCTGCAGTCTCAATCCGTAACACTGATCCTTACTAAGTCTAGATCCTCAACAAACTAAAAGCAATGAAAAATGAAAAACAATCTCGCCATATCAAAACAAAATTGTTGAAAGGATATAAAACCCAATTGTTTGACATCATATATTTATCATCACTTGTGCACCGTGAAAAAAGCATAATTTAGTTTCTTACCTTGTGAAGAA
The DNA here is from genome assembly GCA_007258455.2 of Sequoia sempervirens. NCBI lineage: Eukaryota > Viridiplantae > Streptophyta > Pinopsida > Cupressales > Cupressaceae > Sequoia > Sequoia sempervirens. Next base: position 7,308 of record VDFB02237017.1, read on the forward strand.
TTGTGGGCTTTTCCCCAGCGAAGTACAGCTTGATTACCAGAATGAAGCAACGCAAAATAACTCAAGCAGTAAAAGTGTCTCAAACAATAGTAATGCCACCTAAATCAAAGACAATAAAAAAAAATTACATGTCAAATAAAAATATTATGTCGAGTAATTACACTGATTTTGAGAAAATAAGGAAAAACATTTCTGTTCATTTAATCTGCTTTAGAAAAATCCCATTTATCTCCAAATTTAAAACACTTTTGCTCCATTTCTTTGTTTCCCTTCTCAAATAATTGCAGGAAATGAAATTCAACACAATGCAAAAAGGGAGATGTAGCAAACAATTAAAGGTGTTTCAATTTTGCTATGATGTAATCAACAATAGTTGTGGCTGAGCCATGTAGGAGTTACAGGATAGGTTGCCCTTATATTCTCTTACAAGATTCTAGAATCTCTAGGTTCATACATGAACAAGGTTTACAACAGTATTTACAAGTATGCACAGCTGCTAAAAGGGAAAAGAGAAATCATGAAAATCTCAATTAAATGCAGATGAAGATTATATGCAGATATCCAATATCCATGCCACTTTTAAGGATAACTTATTTCTGCTAATAAGATAAACAGCTTTCTTAGAAATCATGTTTTAAGCACTTTAAATCTCTTTGAAGAAAGCATTATTAAGAACAATAAATATCATTCTCAATCATCCATAGCTGGAGTATGCATGCCAAGGGTGTATAGTGTTGGGAATATCGTGATCCAAAGTATAATAGGTTTGCTTTAAAGATATTTAATTCTGTACATAAAACATTTTTATTTGTTTTATGCACAATAACGAGGATGGAAGTTGAAAAGTCATCAGCCTTCTTTTTGTGTCATTAGAGTATTTTATTAGGACAAGGAATCAAAGGAGTCAAGCTTCCAATCCCCTTAGTGTTTCATCTTTGTCGAAAGCAATTTTATAGGTATGAACAAACAGTCCATAGACACCCATCACAAATCTCTACAATCCTTTTGTTGAGATAAATAAAATTGTCTCAGCCCAGATAGCACTGAGAGACTCTCTATTTTGAGTATATGCAGTATCAGAACTATATGGACGATCGGTTCTGACCATAGTTTGAGGACTCTCTGAGTCCTGGAAAAGACTCTTGCGACTCCCGAGTCCTAGGGCTCATCGAGTTGACTCGCCAAGGACTCCCCGGTTTCAGTCCCCGAAGTCTAGGTTAGGACTCCCGAAAGTTCCGGCGCAGTGACTCCTCGGCCAAGTCCTAGAATCGACTCCTAACTCAACTTAGGACTCTGCATCAGCCGGAAATAATGAGTATGAATGTTTAAAACTTGTTTTCTGTTTGATTTTTTCATTTGAAAATTTGAAAACTATGAGTATGAATGATGAAATTTCAAATATTGAGGTTTGAAGATCATATAACATGTGTAACATTTGGAATTATGAACTTTGATAATCAATTAGGCTCTTATGTTCTCTAATTGCATTAATTCTATTTTAGTTTTTGTAAAACTAGTTTTCTTTTTTGTCGAGTCCAAGCCGAGTTTTTTGTCGAGTCCCGAGTCCAAGTCCTATTTTGGGCTGCCGAGTCCGAGTTTTCCAACTTTGGTTCTGACTGTATGGATGAAAGACTTGGGTGAAGAGCTGCATGAATAATCTGGGTGATTGAAAACTTCATTCTTGGTGATGGTTTTTGTTCTCTAATTATTGTGTTTGATTGTTTTCTTCCATTTTCTGCGGAAAAAAATAGACTATAAGAAAAGAAATTAAATCTGAACTGCTGCTGCCATTCCTTGCCTCTCCTCCCAAATATATTATCATTTTGGGCCTATAAAATATTATACATCCCAATATCTTTTATTTTATTGACCAGGTGGGGTGTAAGTTGATTTTATATGGGGACATTTAAAATTTAAATTAAAGTGCATTTAATGCCATCATGGGTGTGGGTTTTGGAGGAAGAGATAAAAAGGTTTTTGGAGCTCATTTTCTCGCTGATGCTAGATTTGATATTGGATATTGCTTCTTGTTTGGAGGAGACTATTCTTCTCAGGTTTATGAAGACGAAACCCCTTGCAGGCAACATTCTCCACGTTGTTGAGAGACATAATCTGAGAATATCTTGGTGATTTCATTACAGAGATCACAGCTGGGCATATTTTTGGAGTTTTAATTTCAATTCTGGAGGGAGAATATTGCATATCTGATTAATAGAGACAGATAGAAGGAGGTTTTTGGAGAGATTGTCTGCTATTGTGACTTCCTTGGTGGGTTGTACCCTTCTTGCAGTTGGTCGTACCAGTTTGGGAGTGGCATTGAGTTCCTGGAGCCTCCAGTTAGGGTTTGGCTTCGTTGGTTTGGCTTGGAAGTGACGCCTAGGGTTATCAAGTAGACAGCATTTCTTAGCTCCATTTCAGCAAAACAAATTCATTTCTTGTTGTGCAATCCATTTTTGTGAGCTTGCGGGAGCTGGTTGCAAGTACAAAAGATTATCAACCTCTATCAATTTTTTTGGGTATGTTTGAAACAGATATGTAATGCTATTTGATGATTTGAGTTGCTCTTACATTTGAAGAAATTTGTATTTTCAGATCAGAAATAAAATAAGGAATTTTCAGCTATATGTATTTCTGAATATTGTCATATTTGAGTTATTTATTTGCTGCGAAGTTATTTTTATTATTTGTGCTTTTATTTGTCATCTCAAGACCATTGCAAAACAAACCAAAACAAAAAAACTCAAGGCAAACAGGGCAACATATTACAAATCTACCACAACTCTTGAAGCCTATAATTTCTTATCTTAACTCAACCTACCCCCTTCTTAGTCTTGCCTTCAACTCTCTGTTGTGCATCATCAATCCAACTTAATCTACCACCATTGTAAAATGATGGTGTCTATTCCTAACACCCCCTTCCCACAAAATAAAAATGCAAATTTAATAAAAATCTAAATCACCTCGTAAGTACAAGGCTGGGTTCACTCACTGGAACTTCTATCTCACTCTCACCTTTGTTTGTAATCAATTGCACTACGCATTTGTTTTTCCCACTCTAATACCAAATCTGAAGGTTACACCAATCCACACATGCATTTACACAGGTATAGAGGACTCCCAATAATAAAAGATAAGGTAATTAATAGTCATTTAGTATTCTATTCATTGAGTGTGTGTATCCAACCATGATATCACTAGTTTGTATTTATACATGATGATGACACCAACTTGACATAACATGGCAAGGCTAACATGTCATTAATTCCAAACACATTGGTGAGCTTACAGATAATGACCCAAAATAAATTTTACTCCCTTCAAAGTCGATCAAACTTATGCTTGTAGTTAAATTTTTTCCTTCAATATGTTCTCCATCTACACTTTTATCATGACTTTGCCAATCCATTTTTAACCATGCAAACTCTCATGTTCCATGTTATTTGATCTCACACACCCATTCTTTTTGGATAGGTTAAAGAGCTTGTTCATAGTTCCCCCACCTTCTAAAGCAAAACCATTAATAATCAAAAATGTTGGGCACTTCCATTGTGGCATTTTCACAAGCATTTTGTACTTCAATGTGCAATCCTACTTTGCCTACACAAGTATATTAGGGAAGTAATGAGCACACAATTACACTGAGAGGGGGGCGGGGCGCCATGAATCAATATAATACAATCTTTTACTTTCTCAAGCTAACAATTACAATAACATCAATTGCATAATATCAATAGCAAGAACACACGATTTACGAGGAAACCCTTACGAGAGAAAACCACGGCAAAATATTTCTTTTATATAAATCTTTTACAATCTTTGTAGGCACCAACCTACAGGAGACACCAATCCCTTATTAAAACAATTTGTGAGCACCTACCCACTAGAGACACCATCACCCACAACTCCAGCACCAACTCAGCAAGAGACACCAACCTCTTTGATATGAGGCACCAACCTCGTCAATATGGAGCACCAACCTCTTCAATAGAATCTTCAATCTTGTCATCTTGAGAATAAATCTTTAAATAATCTTCTTTTTCCTCCTCGGCCAAAATCTGATCCTTCAATGTGTGATGATAACATATGCCTTTCACAGATTCGTCTTGATTATATATACTTATTCTTCTTCTTCACAAGATCAAGTTAGTATATATATGATGTATCTCTTTTACTCTTACACATTCATTTCATATATTCATTTCTCCAGCTCTTGATTTGTTCTCTTTCATTTTCCTTTATTTGATCTTCTTTATGTGTATTCACTCTATTATTTCACATTTATATTCTTTATTCATTATGTTCTTTTATTTGAACTTACTTCTGTTAGTTTTTATGTGATCAGATTTAATGCACAGAAATTAATTTCAAAATCAGACACAAAGACACAACAAATACCCTGGGAAAACCCTCCTCTTGAGGGAAAAAACCCAGCAACAAATATCTCTCTATTATATATCAATAATGGCAACAAGTCTCATTACAATGAGGCCAATCTCAAGGCAGATATGCAGCACCTTCACAAGATGCAATGATAACAAGTAATCAGCACTTCCTTGTAACTCAGATCTGCCCTTAAGAAATTCGCTATCTGCTCTCGATAATTCACAATCTGCACTTGATTGATTTGCCCTTGAAGAATTCGCACTTAGAAGAGAAGAAATGCTCAAACTTCATTGATGCACAAATGGAGTGGAATGATCTTGTATTTATACAACTTGAAGGAGAGAGGTCGCACCTTTTCATGCAAGGTCGGCCATCATAAAAATATAATTTCAATTTAATAAATACAATTTACAAGGAAGGTCGGCCAAGAAGATAATTACAAAGTTGCCATGTGAAGCGTCTCTTTACATTGAATAATCACATATAAATAAGGAAGTATGAAGCCCGAAGCTGCAATTACATCAACAACTTCCTTCTTCACTTTTCACATCTCTCACTACTCACTCTTTAGATCTACATACCTAATACCTCCCTTTTTAAATCTGCATGTGATAACTCTACTGGTGTATTTTATTTCACACATTTTTTAGTAAAACTAATTAATATTTAGTCTTCATACATCTAACTTCAACTTCCATATATTCTCCACATTTTATACCTCATTTTATATCCTCAAATCTTAATTTATTTTATATCCACAAATCTGAAGAGAAGCATCCTTTAAAAGGAGATAACCTCTCGAAAGGTCACGACTCTTCTTGAATATCCATTGCTGCCTTCTAACATAAAACCAATCGCTACTTTAGCTTTTATTTGTTTGTTGTTTATTACCCAAACTTTAATCGCTGCTTTTCTTATAATGATTGCTGACTTCATAAACTTAATTAACTTAATCGCTGCCTCTTCATTATTTATCACTGCAATTTTCATTAATCGCTGCTCTTTTCAATCTTTAATTTCTGTGCCTCTTTAAATATCATAATTGCTGCCTTAGAATACATATTAAATACTCTTTTAACATAGGCAATCAATATATATGTTTATGTGTGTCTTTAACTAGGCTTCAAACATGGTCGGCCAAGGTTAATAATCCAAATTAAAATATAATAAATACTTTTTTTGCTTTTTACTTTAATCGCTACCTGCTGCTCTTGGAATTACTTTATTATTAATAAGGAATTGTTGTCTTTAAATATAAATGTGCCTTATAACATATTCACTTCACCTATAATGATCTTGATTACATTTATATATATCTTAGAATATGTCAATACTTGGTTAATATATATATTGATTAGTGGCCTTTGGCCTTTGTCCTTTATTGACAATATGCTTTCCATACCTTTGACATCAATGACAATATTTCTATTAATATTGATAACGAGTTCCTTCTTGACATCAATGACAATTACTTTGTTCATTCACTTTGACATCAATGACAATATTCTATCAGGAAGTTCTAACACCATCAAACAAAACCACTATCACATAAATTGATAAAATACCAAGCCCTGTTAGAAAACCAATTATGTCCTTTGATTCATACTGCCAAGTTTAGCCAAATCAGGGACGATGCGCACAAAGGAGGATAAGATTAGATTTACTCCTGCGTATGCCAATTAGCAACTGCTTAAATACCCCAAAGGATTTTTCAACAAGCCCAAATTGCATATATCTGGAAACGATTTCAACAGTAAGAACACAACTTCTAGAGGTATTTTATAGAACACTTCATATGCCTTCTCTATGTAGCCATGTTTTGCATACAAGTCTATCAGGGCTGTTACACACATCATGATCAGACAACCATTTCCATAAAATTTTGATTGATCTCTAAATCCTGTTCCACAACAGTTAAAAGATCTCTTTTGATTATATTTTATGTCTCTCTCAACCTTGTTTAGAAGCACCGATTTTGGCACAGGCTGGAAGGACATTGGCAAACAAAGATGGAGCTGGCTTTTCACCTACATATTGCAATCACTTAAGCATTCCCAAGGCTTTTGTTAACAATCACATTTTGTCCATATCCAACAATGACCTTAGTCCAGAAGGCCAGAACTTGATGACATAATTGGCAAACCAATCGAGCAACCCCATTGAATATTGATTGATAAAATCATATCACAGAATGATCATAAGGTATAACCCTGAGTTTCATCAGACATGCTCTAGCCTCTAGAGATTGATTGTTTAGAGATTATGTCTATGTGCACATAGATTTACCTTGAAGGATGTAGCAACAAGCTGTAATGGGAAATAATCAAATAAACACCATGGGCTCAAGGAAAATAGTTGTGGCAAACAAGCACCTGAGCATAGATGCCTCAACATACAAGAAAAGGAAGAAAAAGTATACTACTCATGACCAACTCTGTGGAAAGCCTATTTGATAGTAAGTCCTAATAAGACTTGCAAGTTTTCTGCAAAAGTTCCTATTGTGGTGCATATTAGCCAAAGCTATCTGTATTCTGGAGAACAAATAACATGGCAATACTGGAGAAAAGGTTCAATAAACAGAGTCAAAACATCAAGTATACCTCAAGCAGATTAATAGGCATCACTATGATCAAAATTACAAATCATGTTCCCTGCATAAATACCTGATCAGTCGCAGTCTTCCACTTGCCTGTACAATGAGAAAGAAGGAAGCTCATCAAATGGAAGAACTCCATTTGTAAGTCTGGCCTTGCCTGTAGACAAAAAACATAAAAAGTTTTGTGGTGTAGACAATCAAAAGAAAAATCTATTCCAAATCATGCATATTAAATCCTTTGCATGATGCTCCTGACTTATACAAAGATCACACCGGGAAGCTGAATAATATTTAATTGGTGATAGCTAATAAAATATGCTAAACAGCGATGAAATAATCAAATTCAAATAATAAAATGATAATTTTTGCAAGACTAGAAAAACAAATGTTTTTGGTAAAGAATCATCAAATAAATTAGTTGACTAGTTACTCAGAATAGTACTCAACTCACCAGCATACTTTGTACAAGTGTAAGATTCAAGTGAGCCAAATTATTCATAATCTTCAGAACACCAGTTGCTACTTCTTCAAAATTGACTGGAAGCATATATGCTGCCTGTAACTTCAAATCAAATAGTTAGAGTAACTCTAGTCACTTCAATATCTGTACAAACACTATCTATCTTGACTTAATTCTAAGAAAGATACTTCCAACAGTGTCTATGGCTTGAATAGATCAAATAAAAATCACTAAAACAGAACACTTGTGGTCAAAATACTTCATCGAGACAAATTTTTAAGAATCATTATTATCACAGATATGAAACCAAACATGTACTGCATTAATTTAGGTATAAAGGTCATTGGATATCATCATAATTACACGTGTTACAGAACATCTAAGAGAGTATTCATTTCTGTTTGTATTTGTGTCATAATCTAGAAAATCAGAAGGCTTGTGCATATATTTTTCATTGTCTTGTTTACATTGCCTATTCAAGGAGATTCAAATCTCTATTCTCTACAGAATTTTACATAAATGAAGGATTAAACCAAGTTGCCTCTTTTTGTCTCTGCTTCACTTCTGCTACTCTCTTTTGTAGTATCAAGGCCCAAAATGCCAACAGAAATAAAGGGGATATTGAGGAGATGCTATTCAGTAATTTGATTTGTCCTTGTCCTCTTTATTAGTCTTAAATTGCACTCATTTCTAGTTATTGCAGCAGTGATTGTAGTATTTTATTCCATAGCAGTGTTAGCAGTTTGATGTCATATGAATTTTACATAAATAAAGGATTAAACCAAGTTGCCTCTCTTTGTCTCTGCTTTACTTCTGCTGCTCTCTTTTGTCGTATCAAGGCCCAATAACGCCAACAGAAATAAAGGGGATATTGAAGAGATGATATTCAGTAATTTGATTTGTCATTGTCCTCTTTATTAGTCTTAAATTGCACTCATTTCTAGTAATTGCAGCAGTGATTGTAGTGATTTTATTCCATAGCAGTGTTAGTGGTTTGATGTCATATGCAATCTATGTTTTAAGAGTAAGACCATATCTCAGTGAATATGCTTCTTTTTCCCTTACTTTTGCAATAGTTGTTGTCATACATTCATGCCCATATCCATTTATTGTTCATTTTCAGCATCACAAATGGTCAACAGTTACAAGTAGCCCCATCTGCACAACCACACCCACCAGCAAAAACTACAAGGAACAATGCTTAACTATGATGCCATATGTAAACAAATTGCACAATGTTAGTAATCACAAGCAAACAGGTTTTAGGATAGATGAAGACCATCATTATGTCATATCCAACAACTAATGTCCCTGAACTCTTACCATCATGAAGCCATCACTGAAATAATTGATCCAAGAGAATATGAGTCTTTGATAAACTCAGAGTGCAATGGCAGTACTTTCACCACTAGCTTCACAGCCTTCCCTAGATCACATGGACATACAAAGAAACTCTTATTCCTCTTTTTTTATGCCTCAGAGCTCTTACAATGTCGGCCTTGTTTTGAGCAGCTATTCTACAGTATTTCTAGAAAATAAAAAGTCAAAGCATAGAAAACAACAAATTGCAAGTGGCTGTCTTTCTGTTAACTGCCAAGATGTTCCTTTATCTTCCATTCTTTTATAGAAATGTAATATGACTGCTCTTCGAGGCAATTCCAGAACATAGATCAGAAGATGCACATCTTATGACATAAATCTGACCTCTCCAATTTTCTAGAAAAATTTTGCATGACATGATCTTGGAATTTACAATTCTACCATGATGTCTTCTTGTTATTGAATCTCTCTTGTTGATAATAATCTTATGAATATTAGTACTCTTAAAACTCTTGCATTCACTTTTGTTCGTACCATATGTGATTTCATTTGAGTGTGTTGTCCTTCAAAAACACCTTGGCCTCAGGTCAATAGCATCAAAGCATCTTGTTTTGTGTATCAAATCCTGGTGGAACTGGAGTTTCTCATCTAAATCCTTCTTCAAATTTTGCATGTCCACTCACACAAGCTCCAACTGTAGGAAGCATGGTCTAGAAGACCATGACCCTTGATCTTACTTGGCTCCACAATAAGTGGTAGACAAATCAACACCAAAGGTACAGCAACAAAGGGATGATTTGGAGCAACATTATGAACGGAAAGAAACTGGATCAAGAATCACTTTGCTCAATTTCTACAACATGTTCAACTCTTCCAACCCATCAACCTCATCAACAAATAGATCGCGTGGGAGCCAAATACTATGCAAGGCACAAGTTAATTTGGATACTAGTTGGCATGATTTTTCCAGAGTGCTTTTGCATTCAACTATATACATTTTTCTGTCAACGTTTTGGATCACATTGGTGATCCATCATCAGGAAGAGGATAGATATGGCTTAGATTGCAGAATTAGCCTTTAAATGGAGATAGAGGGAGAAGGTGATAGGAGAACCAATAGACAAAGGACAAGAAAGGAGGAATAAGAGATAAAGACTGAAGGGGGAAAGATAAGAATAAATACATAAAGAAAAATAGGGATGAATACATCGGCAAATTTATCGCTATGTGCTAAAAGATGTATAACAAGAAGTTTGAAATTTTGAATGATACAAAGTAAGAATATAATTTTAAATCTAATAATACAAATATATATATATATATATATATATGAATGAATACAACCATGATAAATATATGTAAAGGTAAAATATCTCACATATGTATAACAATTTCAAATTATAGATTAATATTGCCATGTAATAATATCTATCAGTCTACTTAATATGTATGGATCTATAAGTAACTTAATCTATATGGTAATATGTATCATAGTTACCAGACTTGCCTAGACTCACTAAGACTCAACAAGTTTCAAAGCGGTTGGCACTCAAGACTAGGCCCCAGCAAGTAAAAAGATAAACCAAAAAATAATAAAGACTTAAAATGACCTCTCACAGCCTACAAGCAAATTCATTTCATTTTCAAGCACAAGGAGGAAGAAAAAAAATAGTTTTGGAGCAAAAAATACATGCTATTTAAAAAAAAACTAGAACATGGGTTGAGCAAGAAATGGTGACTGAAAACCATTTGGGCAGGTTTGTAGCAACATTTGGTGCATCTAAAGGACAGCCTACGAAGGATTCGGAAGAGCCCACTGTTGATTTGGAGCAGCCCAATCGATTTAGAGCAAGTCTGAAGAGGTAATTTTGTATTTTGAAGTTTCTTTCATTCATTTTATTTTTAAATTTCCATGTGTTCTACATTTGTTTTTGCTTTTTTCAATTTCCATCATCTCCTATTGTTAATCCTCCATCTCCTCCAAGATCATTTCACCACCTTTGGATCCTCCCCCAGGACTTTCCTCTTTGTCTACCCTTTCAAATCCTCCTAGTTATCAAGTTTCTCAATCTTCCTGCACTCCAACAATTCAAGTTCAATTGCACGTGTTTCACAAGATCTCTTCATTTTTAGAAATGCCTTCGTGGTTACATGATGAGAACACGATTATACTGAGAGGGGAGCAGGTCAATCAATATATTACAAACTTTTACCAATATAAACTTAATCAATCATAACAATAATAATCATGCAAGATCTTGACAATTAAGAACACAAAAACACCAAGATTTACATGGAAACCCTTATGGGAGAAAACCATGGCAAAATATTGTTTTTATATAGATCTCTTTTACAATCTTTGTAGGCACCAACCTACAAGAGACACCAATCCCTTCAAATTCAATTTGTGAGAATCAACCCATTGCAAACACCATTCCCCACTTGTAGAATTTGTAGGCACCAACCTCTCCAATATGAGGCACCAACCTCTTCAATAAAATCTTGTCTTCTTGAGAATAAATCTTCTTTATAAATAGCCTTTAATGATCTTTATATTTTCCTCCTCAATTATATCTGCATATACCTCTTTTACATCTACATATATTCTTCTTATAAATCTGCCATAAACTCTTCTTGCCAATCTTCCATGAATCCTTCTTACAAATCTGCCTTCAACCTTTCTATAATGATCTTCCTTTTATCTTCTCATTTGCTTATCTCCATGTGTTATTCTGATATAAACTCTTATTCCTCACACACCTTCCTCTTATTTATCTTCACATTTCACACTTCTCACTTCTACTTGCAATTATCTTTTATATCTTCATAACCTAGTGAAATGATGCATCTCTTAGAATAGATATGTCTTGTAATATACATATATATATATATAACCAAATCTTCAATTAAAATTCATTCACTTCATTCATCTATACTCTTTGTATTTACTTCATCCTACATATTATAATTCCATACACTTCTTTGAATGATAAAACCTTCTCTCTTTTATTCCTCACTCACTCTTGAATGATAAAACTTTCACACACACTTCATCTCATGGAATGACTTCTCTTATATATCTTGTCTCATCATGAGGCACAACCCTCAACTGTACCCTTGTGACTCATGGTTAAAACTAATCTTTATTTAATTAATTAATTATTTAGCTTTACACACTTCTCCTTTTTACTCTTCTTATTTAATCTTCTCACATCTCACACTACACACATTCACCACATATTTCTCACATCCTTTGTATATATTCATGCCCCTATGAAGAGATACATCCTTTCATAATGCCCCTTCAAACAGTCATGACTCCTCTTTAATAACAATTGCTGCCTTTTCACGCATATCCACAATAATATATATTTTTATCCTCCGCACACTTCTCTCTTGACTAATAGATCTTCCTTTCTATTCCACACACATCTCTCTTACTTGCCATACACTCTATATATATCTTTACATTTCAACAAAGAGTTGTGTCTCTTTGAAAAGAGATAACTCTTTAAAAGGATATGTCTCTTTCTTCTTTTTATTTCTCCTTAATGGCTGCCTTAGAATGATTTTCTATTATTTTCTTCCTTCAAATCTGCTTGTGCTTGTCTAATGTATCTTCTTATTCTCCACACTTCTTTCAACAATTTCTTTTTCTTTTTATATCTTCTTGCCTCTATGAAGGGAAACATCTCTTAACAAACAGACACAAACTTTATTAACCATTTCAAACCTTTGAAAACAAACCACACCTCTTCACTCAATGATGTATTCCTAATGAGTGTATTCCACATCACTTCCGAGATATTTTCTATTACGCTCTTCTGATCCTTTGCCTTTGACATCACTGATAATAGTTTTGTTCATTCGCTTTGACACCAATGACAATATTCTAACTATCTCTCGTACTCCTTTGACATCACTCACAATCAATTCCAACATTACATGCATCCGTCAAGCAAAGGATGCATGCAAATAAACTAGTTGTCTTTGATATCCAACCCATGGTATCCCTCCCCACTCCAACATAGCCCAAGAAGGCAAAGGTAATCTCCTACATCTCCATAGATTCACAATCGATCAAATTCACAAAAGTGACCACTCCAATTGCAAACAAAGACAAACGAGATGATGTCTCAAATTGTTGAATCTCTCGAGTAGAAATGGGTAGAACCACAAAAGAAGGAAATAAAGAAAGTATGAAAACAATGATGACCTCCATCTTCAATGGGGTGGACAAGGACAAGGATACTAGATCACAATTGAAGGAGAAAGTCAAACAACTAACAACATATGTGCAAAATGTGATTGGGTCAATTGAGTCATCCTCAATCCCAATTCCTTCCTCCATCATTGCCAAAAATAAAGACTCCTTGACCATTGTTGGAGAGATTGGTTACATGGGAAAAGCAACCAGGGCATGGACTAAAAATTTGTTGGTACAAGGATCTCACTTGAATGATGAAGCAATATAGTTGCATAACGAATTCAAGCAAAGCTTGAAACTTTCAATTCATTTGAAGCCAAATTTGATGATGAAATTATCTCATTGGACTAGAACTTGCCTCACTTTGAGTTCATGGTGAAAAAAATCTCGATACTAGTATCAAAGGGCATATTTAACAAATATGAATCAAGTATTCAAGTTGAATGCATCAAGTTGGCAAATGGTAGATGCAAATACTAAACAATGGTAAAGAAAAATTCAAGGTGGCCAAGACATTGAGCTTCAAGTTTCAACACGATGACAAACATTCATGAATTTATTGAAACAATCCCCTATAATTACTAATTTACTACAATGATCAAAACATCCTAAACTTGGCTGGAACATAAAAGAGCAATTAATGAAACTGGTATAAGGGGAACCATGCAAAACATCAAGTTCCAACATATCTTCAATCACCAAGTTCAATGATGCAGGAGCATCCGGTCTTAACTCATCGGAGGTTTCCTTAAAACAAATTGATTTGATTTCCTGGCACTAGTTATACACGTCCAAAGCTCTAAGTTGATTATCTTGTTCTAAATGGACGGTAAAAGAGATTTCTAATTGTTAAGAATTTAGAATTTCAAAGCTGGAAAAAATGCAGTTTTATGGAGGCATTTGTTGGCAATTGGCATTTAAAAAAAAAAAAAAAAATCAAATGTTAAATATATACAGACAAAGTGAATGTGGAGGTGGGTGAAGAAGTGAAGGGATCATTAGAAGAACAGTGAGAAAAAAAAATCAATTAAAAAGATTGCAGCCCATGGAAAATAGAGAGACACAACATTAGAAAAAAGCGAGATTTAATAAAATGCTTTTGGGCTGGGGCTGCACAAGCAGAAGAGGGAGGAGGCATGTATTTTTGCTAGAACAGCATAAGAGGGGAGTAGAACAGCAAGGGAGGTGCTTGGAGAGGCACTGAAAAACTTAAAAGAGAGGTCAGCTTATGTGAAGCCAGACATTGAAGGGGAAATGGGGCAGCAGGTCGCCTATGGAAAGAATGGATTCATTGCTGACAATTTATTGAATTAAATGTTGACAAAATAAATAAAGGTATATACAGAATGGTAGTTTAAAAAAATATGCTGCAATAAACTCAACATTAGAGGGGTCGAGTTGCAGATGAACAAATGTGTGATAGAAGCAAAGTGAATACATTTTAAATTGCCAGTTGAAGGAATATTAGTTAGACATTAAATTTTGTATGATCAAACAATTAAATTGAAATGAAATGAATGCAGATAATATTTAATTTGAAATGGTATGCCTGTGATGATATAGTGGACTGGATTTTAATTTTATTCTCCCGATGTATGTGTAAACTGATTTGTTTGAATGACAAATAACGTTGTCAATTGAAGGATATTCTAGAGGTTTGGGTCTTGTGCCAATTGGTATGAGAGCCACAAGAACCAAAGAGTGGAGAGAATCCACCAAGACCGTGGGTAAATAATTGGTAAAGAGTGAAGAAGCCCTGAAAGGCCATTGATTCTATGGGAATCATGTTGGCTGTCCTCCAACAAAGATGAAGCTGGGTAGAAGGTGCACAAATCTCTTCCATTGAGAGGAAGTGGGTAGAAGAGATCTTGAAAGTGCATCTTCCAAAATCCTGTTGGGTAGAGGATAGTAGTGAGAGTTTAGTTGTGGGGGGGGCTGCAAAGGTAG
>VDFB02237020.1:0-29764 GCA_007258455.2 Sequoia sempervirens
CTACTAGGGTTGCAGGGGTTGTTTGTGCTAGTGATGGGATTGTACATTTCTTTTTCTCCTCTACTATGGGGATTGACACCAACAGTCAAATGGAAGCTTGTGCCATTCTTGTGGCTCTTGAGAAAGCTTGTGTAGTAGGTTGAAAAAGGTTATTTGTGAAACTGACTCCATGATCTTGGTCTTTCTTCTGAATTAAGTAAGGACTCATGAATCCTCTTGGAGGTTGGCATCTTTAGCTAAGCAGATTCTATGCCTTACTCCTTATTTTGAAGTTATATATTTGCCCATATCGTCAAGGAATGGAATGTGGTAGCGAATTGCCTTGCTAAATAGGCTTTAGATGTTAATCGCAATTGAATGTCTCTAAGTGGGGGTCTTCGCTCTTCATAATGATTAGGATTGACCCTTTGCGCTTCTTCTTGGAATTCTCTCTTAATGGCTATATAGTGGTCTCTTAGCTTAGTCATCATTTTAGGATGGGCTTGGTGCCTCCTCCTTTCTTGTCAAGCAAATAAGAGGATTTATGTTGTCAAAGAGTATGGTAGCTAGATGTTATATTGAGGTCCTTGGGTTTTCCCTCTTCTTGCCTTATTGATGGATTTGGCCATTTGGAAATCTCTATGTTGTACTATGTAATTGATCTTTCTTAATGTGTTTCCCAAAAAATATTTATATTAAATATCTTTATATTTATGTTTTTAATATTTATATTTTTTTGGTCAGTCCTTTGATTGTCACTCACAAGAGCTATCATCCAATCGATGTCCTCACTTTCTTTGATCCTTAATACCTACTTCAAGAATTGTGTGGCCTTCAAGGACTTTTTCTTCCTTCAAGCCTCCTCTTGTGCAAATCCTGTTGTGACAAATGAACGCCACAACCCTACAACCTTGCCTTCATGAAGTGTCAAGTTCTTGCAATTGGAGGAAGGCTGACTCCAAGAACAACTTGCTATGGCATGGTATTTAGACCACCCAACAGATTTTTTCTGATCAAGCTTGTGTATTATCTCCTTACTCTCACCCAATTCTAGGAAAACTCCTACATACATTGAGGTGATATTCAAATTTACTTTGTAACAAAGATTTGAAGACAATTCTTTTTGGAGAATACATTGCAATGCATAAAGGATGATTATAGATTTGGTTTTGAAAGCTCTCTTCATTCTTTGCTTTGCATTTTTGTTAAGAAAAGCCATTTAACAATGAGTGCACACCAAGCTTAAGTTCAAATCCATTATTTCAAGTTCAGGCATAAAGAGTTGATGGCTCGAAATGAGAAAGAACATATATAATCCAATAGGAATTCTAGAGACTTCCAAACTTATCTTGCCTTCATGTCACGAGGTTTCTGATACTTTTCTGTATGTTTCTGAAGCAAATGATTTGTTTATTCTTTTTCAGGATCCTTGGTTCTCATTGGTGGTGATCCTGGTGTTGGAAAAAGCACACTTCTATTGCAGGTGATATGTTTTTTTGCATTTTCTGAACTTATGAAAGTAGAAACAACGGAAGATGAAATATGCTGCTTCTCCTTTTTTCATTTGTTCTTTTTCAATTATTGTAACTTTTCTGTGTTTTATGATCTTTGAGCTATTTGTGACTGGATATGAGATGCTTGCACTTATGTTACATGGTATGAAGTTGCTGATATTTTCCACGTGCTTTGTGTTACTTACAATTATTGGCCCCTTAATCTGCATTAATGTTGCATGGTATGACATTTCCAATATGCCATGTGTTACGTACAATTACTAGTGTTTTAATTGCAGTAGAATGACATAGATGCAAAATACATATCATTTTTGTTAGAATAGGAAAGATGGGCATTTAAGTCAAACTATGGCAGCCATAACAAGCATGAACTTCAACAAGTTCTCATTTCCTTTGTTTTTGTTGGTTTGCACCCTTTTAATTTATTTTTTCGATGTATCACAGATTGGTGCTTTGCTTGCTGAAGGTTGCGAGGTTTATAAACCCGCTCCAGTGCTGTATGTATCGGGTGAGGAGGTTAGTATTGTTATGAAGTTCCATTCTTGTAGCTGGCATACCTTATGTGGAAATTGAATGACATTTGTTTTACATTGAAGATTGATGTTTTTGGGGAGTAGGCAAGTACGAAACTAGATCTTGTATATATAGTGACTGCAGATGGAGCACAATGAGCAAAGCTTTTATTAATGAAGAAGAAACATATACCAGAGAAGGTTGATTAATTGACGACTGATTATTCAACCATTTGACTAACTGACTTCTTTATTATTGTTTAATATTTTGCATATATCTATTTAATGCAGTCCCAAATCAGGTATCCACAATGGGTAGCCAACTCAGGCAGCCGTACAAACAGAACTGTAATGCATTTCATTTCACAAATTTGAATCACAAATTTGCTCTTAGGAATACATAGACTAATAGGTCCAATGAGGACAACTGAAAAATCCTTACATAAAAATTAAAGAGTGACAACTTGTGACTGAGCAGCCACAAATCCGATTACGATCAGATAAGATTTGCAGGCCTCATTGGTTCCTCCAGTTTTGTTCTTTACCAGAACAGTCACAAATTACCCTATGTTACCCCAAGTTTCTGGGATGGGGACGACAGGGATGGGGGGATGTATTTCGGAGTCCCCGATTTTTTGGGCCATTTTTGGGGATGGTAAGGGACAACAAAGGGGATAGCTATATAAAAAATAAGGAAAATTTAAAATATATAGAGAAATTCTAAATATTCATATGATAACATTGATAAAGCATTTATATATACCTTATAGTTTCTTAAAACATAACATTTGTATCAAATTGAGAGTTCACATGAGAGTTGAACAAATTAGTAAATGTCAAAAGTCAAAACTTAATTTGTGTGCAATTTTTTTTAAAAAATGTATAGAATTGCAAATATAATAATGATATTATGATAATCATAAAGATAGTTGTCTAAGTTGTCAGTTTTGGTCTCCATTCCCAGACACCCTCATTGTATTCAAGTTTTTTTATGTGACAAGAGATCCCAATAACTAGTGGAGGTTGGAAGTAGAGAACCCAATAGGGTTGAGGGGCAGCACCCCTCATGGGGGTTTGTGTTGAATTTAAAAAAACAGCTGGAGATTAACTTTAATTAACTAGAACAGCAAATTAAATAACAGAGCACACAATAAAACAGTTACACAGTGACAATTGCAATTACGTAGTTCACCATTAATGGCTTCGTCCATGGGAAACAGGATATCTCTGTTTTATTATATTCTGTTCATCAGCTTACAAACTTGTGTATCAATACACATCATTAAAGATATATAAAAAATATTGTTTTAGAAGCCCCACATGTGAGGTAAATGAAGAGCCACCGTGGAGGGAAAAAGAGGAGGCCACGACTGTTGGACTTCACATTCCAACAATCTCCCACTTGAAGTCCAACTACTGCTGCAAGTGAACACACACAAAGATATACCCGCTTTTCCAAACTTATTGTTTCATCTTGACAAGACCAAGAGAAGCTCTGCAAAACTTGAGCTTCTCCTTTGTGACTACTTTCGTAAGTGCATCAGCTGGATTCACATCTGTGTGTATCTTTTGCAAAGTCAGCTTACCTTGTTCAAGAACATTCCGAATGAAATGGTATCGGAGCTCTATGTGCTTAGTACGATTATGAAATGCTGAATTCTTAGCCAAGTGAATAGCATTGTTACTATCACTAAACAAGGTGAAAACTTGTTGTTTACAACTCAATTCACCCAATAAATGCTGCAACCATAACATTTCCTTAGCTCCTTTGCTGAGAACAATGTATTCCGCCTCAGTAGTAGAGAGTGCTACCACTTGTTGTAATCTGGAAACCCAACTGATCGCTGCCCCGACAAAAGTGAAAACATAACTAGTAGTTGACCGCCTTTTGTCCAAGTCACCGGCCATATCATAATCAACACAACCTTGCAATTGTGCATCTTTTCTTCCAAAACTCAAAACATAATCAAATGTGCCCTTGAGATATCTCATAATCCACCGTACTATATCCCAATGAGCCTTACCTGGATTGCTCATGTATCAGCTGACAACTCCCATTGCATGAGCAATGTCCGGTTGTGTGCATACCATCGCATACATGAGGCTCCCAACAGTAGATGAGTAAGGTATCACTTTCATGTATTCTTTTTCTTCTTGTGTCTTGGGACACATCTCAGAGGATAGCCGGAAATGATCAGCAAGAGGTGTGCTTACAGCCTTTGCACCCTTCATATTAAACTTGTCCAAGACCTTATCAATGTATTTTTCTTGTGACAATTTGATTTCTCTTTTCTGCCTATCCTTGATTATTGTCATACCAAGAATCCTCTTCGTTGCCCCCAAATCTCTCATAGAAAACTTGTTAGCCAAATTCTGTTTGAGATTGCTAACATTCATACTAGTGTCGGTTACTAGCATATCATCAACATACAATAGTAATAAAACAAACTCATTGTTCTCCAAAACTTTGTAGTACGCACATGGATCAGATTCACACTTGGTAAGCTATTGCTTAGCCATGAAAGAGTCAAACTTAAGGTACCACTGTCTTGGGGCTTGTTTCAGCCCATACAAGCTTCTTTTCAATTTGCGCACAAAATTTTCATGTCCTTTTTCAAAACTTTCCGGTTGCTGCATATACAATTCTTCTTCCAAGTCACCATGTAGAAATGCTGTCTTAACATCAAGTTGCTCCAGCTCAAGGTCATATACGGCTGCTAAACCCAAAATTGCTCGGGATGGTAGTCATTTTCACAATAGGTGAAAAAATTTCATTGAAGTCAACACCCTTCTGCTGGTCATACCCCGTCACCACCAATCCTGCCTTGTATCATTTTTTGCCTCCTTTTTCTTTCAATTTGTACACCCACCTATTTTTTAATGCTCTCCAATTGGGTGGAAGAGTAACCAAATCCCAAGTTTTATTTGTCATCAATGAATCCATCTCTTCACTCATAGCCTCCACCCATTTTGTGCAATCTCTGTTATTACAAGCTTGTTCAAATGTCGCAGGTTCAACTTGATTAGAGATTAATAAATGATGAATAAAATCACCAAACTTTGATGGTGCTCTAGGCTCCCTAGTAGACCTCCTTAATTGAGGAAATTGCACTTGTGAAATATCTTGTGCATCATTATTATTATTTTCATTTGATTGCAAGGACGACTAAATATGTGGTGAAAAATCACATTAGGCTGCAAATTTTGTGAATGGTTGGGTGGCAGATTTGGCGCCATATCTCTATCTAAAATTGGCCATTCATGTGTCTGTTGTGGCATGCAAGAAGATAGCTCTTGTGAGTGATGAGCTTGCTAGGAATAAACTTGGTGCTGACGATTTAACACATCACTGCCACTTGAGATTGTGTTCTACAGGCACAAACTCCATTGATTTCCATTGTTCTAGCAAACCTGGCATTATTTTCTCATTGAAAATTACATCCCGGCTGTGAGTGACCTGTTTGGCAATGGGATCCCATAGCCGATAACCATATGTTGCCTCTCCATATCCAATAAAGATACACTTTTTAGACTTCATTTCTAGCTTCGTTCGTTTTTCCTGTGGGATGTGAACAAATGCCTCACAACCAAAGACCTGCAAGTGATCATATGAAATTCTCCTTCCCAGCCACTTCTCCTTGGAATCTCAAAATCCAACTGAGAAGATGGACCTTGGTTAATCAGGTATATCGCCGTATTAACTGCCTCTGCCCAAAGCTCTTTACCCAAATCTGCATTAGAAAGCATGCTGTGAGCTCTGTCCAAGATTGTTCGATTCAACCTCTTAGCTGCACCATTTTCTTGAGGAGTGAAGGGACAATCTTAATCCATTGTATACCATTATCTGCACAAAATTTATCAAACTCCAAAGAACAAAATTCCCCACCGTTATCCCTTTTAAAACATTCAATTTTGTACTTGGTTTGATTTTCAACTAATGATTTAAAATTCTTGAAGAAGCCAAATACATCAAATTTATGTTTCAGCATATACACCCAAATTTTTCTAGTGCAATCGTCAAGAAAAGTAACAAAATTATTTGACCCACCAATAGAAGTTACCTCTGTGGGACCAAAAATGATCTTTGAAATATTAGAGCCAATTTTTCGTTTTTCAAATTTCAAATTACAAATCAATGCACGTTAAGGTTAGCGGCTAAGCAAAGCGTGCTGAAGCAACTCCTAGCGGAGATGTACACGAGGATCTCGATCTCTTGGGCAAGGTGTGAGCATTGGTTAGGATATATCTAAAAAAGAAGCTGGAAGGACTCTAACCAAGAATGGCGCCGATGATGGCGAGCATATGGTCAGAGGATCTTCTACCACTACAAGTACTGAAAGGGAACTCGACACCAAGTATGTGCTACCCAATCCAGTATGGAGTTGAGGCGACCATATGGCGGAGTGCTAAGAATTACAATGCTTTGAAGGGAAATAAGCTAGAATGCTGAAGTAACTCGACACCCAGAATGTGCTTTCTAACCCGGAGGGGGAAAGGAGCTACCATAGGGCGGAGATGTAAGATATTACAAAGCAATTATAGAATGTAAAGCATGAGTGTTACAAATCATGAAAAAGCAGGATTAAAGAACTGCTGTCAGTACTACTGCCAGCTTACAATAATTATGAATCCCTGCAAGATCAATATTAGAGCTCTTCAAAATTGTTGCAACAACAAGGAACCTTTTACAAAGCCTTTAATGATTTCTTAACTCCGATCCAAGGAAGAAAATGTAGATTTCTTAAATCTGGTTATGACAGACCTGCACTTAAAATAAATAACCAGCAACACAGAAATTCAATGAATAGCTCAAAACTCCCTCAACTCTCACTCAAATTGTCTCAAATCTAATGCAATAGACCCTCAAAATGATGGCGCCTAACTTAGTAATAAGAAATGGCATCTAAAAATGGTTATTAATTACTGACACGAATCCCAAGGCACTCCAGAAAGTACGGCCTTCAAGGAATGACGAATTTGCATTATAAAATCATAAACTTCGTATTAAAATCTACAAATATTCATGAAGGGGCGCCTCCAACAGGGAAACACAATGAAACAATACCCAGAATGAGAATGTTTAAGATTTGAGACTTGTGAGCAGAAATATACATTCAACAGTCATGACCAGCAACTTTGGAATTGACAGGAAATGATAAAACTCAACTACGAAGGATAGGAAACCAACTATAACTGAAAAGACAAATCAATAACACTCAAACCTCTCAACTAGTTGCTGTTTTTCAAGCAAGAAGAAGAGCCAAGCTAGGAGGCCTTCATTCCTCGAAGCAATCCCAAAGCCAATCCGGCAGCATAACATTCCTGTAGACAAAAGATAATCTCAATGATAACCAATGGCCTCCTTTTATAATTTTCAGATGATCTTTCTCGAAACCCTAAACTTCCTTTTCAAACCAAACCCTAATCCTCCAATAGAAGGCGTCCCACTTTTCCAGCAAACTTTGACTTTTAATAATACTTTATTTCCTTCTTGAAATTGGCGTCCAATTTGAGCTTGGGTTAATCTTTACTTTATAAGAAATATAATTAATTTCTTTCAATGAGGCGCCCACCCATAAAGACATCTTTTAAAACAACTTAAAGTGACGAGCTAGGCCAAGGGGGTCAATGTTAAAATATAACATTAAAACATGACTTTAATTAAATAATTCGACTTATCTCTCCAATTGTGCCCCGAAGCCATAAATGAGCAAGCCAATTGATCAGTCTGAAGTAGAAAGTCAACCATGCCGAAACCAACAGGAACACTGCCAGAAATAGAATTTACTAAAAATAGTAAATTCCTGAAGATGCTCAGAATGCCAAGAAGAACATATCACTGCGAAGCTCTCTGAAAACCCAGAAAGAATCCGCCATTGAATCAACCAACCACGAGCAAGAGCATCCTTCAAAACAAGAAACCCTAATTTTACCTTCCGAGTAGCCTACGGGTCTCCGGAATAGGCCAACGGTCATTGGAAAGATCATTCTCGAGAAGGGGACATTACAATCCGCCCTTCCCAAAATTGCTTGTCCTCAAGCAATACCACCACAACTCCAGAAATTTTAAAACTAATCCATACGCAAACAAGTATGATCCCTGGTTCCCAAATCCATCGCAGGAAGGACCCACCATGCCGATGTCGCACCACTCTGATCACATCCGTGAAATCATCAAGCCTATGCTGCACTAACCTTCCTTGTAACCCCAAAGTGTTACCATCCATGGTACTCAAACCGAAAGATCTTAAAGGAGGGGGATCAAAATCATGCAACATCTCATGTCCACAATGCCCCGAATTAACAATATCAACCATACTACTGTCAATCACAATTCTAAGCAATAGGAAAGATAGTCTACTCAAATCAAAATCAAACTCCTTAGCATACCTCCACATGGTAACAAATGGAACCATGACTGCAAATGTGACATCTACAAATCTTCTTGCAAGGAGGAAAGCAATCCTTTGCAAGAGCTCAACGAACTCATACTCATGTCTCCGCATGAAGCTACTATGCCTCATCTGAATTATACTGACACAACCATGAAGACTACAGAAAACACACATAGTTCTAGCCCCATGAGTCTCAGAATGGTGAACCAAAGCATGTGAGAGACTGCTGTCCTGAATCAACACTGAGAGTAAACTGTCAAAGTTTACATCACAAACCATCATAAGATGAATTTGGAGAGTAGGAAAGGTGTGAAGGACCAAATAATTGCTGCTGATCAAGGCTAGGATCAGCGTAGTGCAATCTGATTCTCGAGTCCTACCCAAAGGAAAACAACAACACCACTCAAAATCCCAAGCGTGAGCATGTGAGATGACCATTGAGCTGCAAGGTGACACCTCCAAGGTGGTTGGAAAACACGCTAGATCCATCTCCATGAGAAAACTACCACTTCTTTGATCAGGAGTGATGAACCAACTCTCTTGAATGCGAGAAATGCAACATGTAAGGTGGCTGGTCTGCCTCAAACCAGCAAGCTCGAGTCTCAAAATCTGTCCTGGTCTTAGCTGAGAAACACTCTCAAGAGCAACCAATCGTTCATTTCTCCAACCCATACTCAAAATTTCTCTCCAACCCAATTGTTGATGAACAAATAACCCCATCAAGTGGCGGACAAAGAAAGGAACAACATCAACAAATTTGGAAATTTGATCCTTATTCCTCCAATAGCCCTTTCCAAATGTAATAAGCTTTATCAAGCCAAGTTGAGAATCCCAAGCACAGATACCCAACTGAAAATGATTTTCAACACAATGCAAGGTAATCTCAATGCATTCCCAAGAGCTAGTAAGGATCAAGTGTATACTGAAGATATTGATGCCTCCTCTATTGAACCCTTGAAGCCTATCCATGAAAGTTTCAACAACAATGGAGCATGAAATATTAAATGACCTCAAAACCAACTCCAAAAATGGACTAATAAATGCCAAAGCATCATTCAACCCAAGGGATGGATTGACAAGCATACAAACACCGAGTTCTAGTCCATTTTTCTTCCCTACTTCATGAGTAACAAAACTGAAATCTTTGCTCCTTGCTGCTGTAATGAAGTTACCAGCAGCTACCAAGTCTTGCTTTGTTAACACTTTGGTGTCGGGGATGTTGAAATCTCCTCGAATCAACACTTCCCATGTAGAGACTCCATCCTCAAACCCACTTATGCATCCATTACTACTCAACATACGTGGCACATCCTCATGGAGTGATATCAAGGCATCCTTAGATTGGAGTTCATGCTTGTCCTCATGCTTGGTCACTTCACTACTTGACTCATTTTTCAAAACAAAGAGAGGATTGTCATAAGTTGCTTCAGCACCCACTTCAAAGAAGGGATTGTCAAAGACCTGGAAGCCATTCCTTTCGTCTCGTTGCCCCAAATCTATACATGCAACTTCTGATTTTCTTGAAATGCTTTCAAGATCAAACTCCTCTTGAAGACAGTCAAGATCTCCAATCACTTGATTGATTTTTTCAGCTCTTTGTGCATCCTCTTGCTCCTTGAAAAGTTTGAAATCTGCAAACTCGTCTTCAACCTCCGTTAGATCCAACTGAGTTTCTTTCAACTCGTCCTTTGTTGATTTAAGCTCCAGAGTGAGCTCATCAATCATACTCTCCTTTTCATGAAAAGCACAAATGGCCTTCTTTGCAACTTCAATGACATGATCCCGTTCTCCAATAGAGTGCACGTACTCGGACTTCAAGGTCTCCAAGGAATCTCTGATAAGTTGCAAATTAGGAAGAGTAACTTCATCGGTTACTCCTCTACGTCTCTCTTCAAGCTGAGCCTTCCAGTAAAGCTCTTCAACCAAGCTATGTGCGTGGTCAAACAGGGATAGAGCTTGCACTTCCTTGTCAACGAACACCTTGAATTGTCCTTCCCACTCATAAGAATGCGAAGATGGTGAATTGCTGGTTGGCTGCTTTTCAAAATCAGAACTTTGTTTTGTGACATCGCTGTCCTCAAAGCTGCTCCAACCTTCTTGTCTTTCATCCTCAACTAATGGAGAATGTTTAGTGTCATGGAGAGGAACATACTCCACAGTTTCTTCGTCCTCAAGCTTGCAATCAGCTTCTTGCCTTGGTAGATCAGCCTTGTGATCTAAAACCACATTGAACCTTTCTTCTTCAAAAGCCGTAAGGTCTTCAAGCTCTTCATCCACCTCACTGCCATCTTGATCAAAGGCTATGGCAGCCCCTGACTCAAACGAACAATCATTGAATGCTGGTTTGAAAGTTTCGGAAGTAACAACATCCTCCTTGGTGGCTGCAATCAGCTTGAAGGGATCACCATGGAGCTCTTCAGAGTAAGCTTCTTCATCAAAACAACTTCTCCTTCGGCCTCCTCATAGCTTGCAAGGCAGACAATATTTTGGTCTTCATCAGGATCAAAGGGAAATTCATCCCACAAAGGTTCTTTGTTATACCTCGGTGCCAACACACCTGGATCCCAAATGCCAAGGGGTTGACGGAGATGATCAACAGGAAGAGGTTTTTCATGCTTCATTGGAAGTATTGACTCAATGAATAAGTCAGATCCTGAATCTCTTAAGCTGATATCTTCAAAAACATTTTCTTCCAATGGTTTGGTTTGCTGGTCAAACCCAAATCCAACAATGTCACCACCGAAATGAAGTGAAGATTCTTCGATGTTGCTTGTTTCGAAAACTTCACCTTCATTATCTTTTATGGAACCATCATGAGAAAGTATGTCGCTGATTTCCTCATGTGGAACTTCTTGGGGAGTTGAGACAGCAACAAGAGTAAAACTATCCACCACCAATTCTTCAACACGAGGTGGTACAGTCATGTTGGAATCATTACCAACTTCATCACTTTGGCAATGCTCATGGGCTGATTCAACGGGACCATAAGTATTTCCTTCTACTTGCTCTTCATCAGCAAACTCATCCCATACAACAGTACTTCTAAAATCTTCAATGAAGCCCTTAGCTTCAAGACCTTCATAGGTTGAATCCTTATTAGGATTCAAGACTGTCGTTCTGTTCTTTTCACCAAGCTGATCTTCATCACTTACTATTACATGCAAGTCAAGGGAAGTATTATGGGGTTCTACTCTTAACTCTTCACTTGCCACGGTATCTTCATCAAGCTCACGATCATTTTGATGTGGCATGTGCACCTTTCTATCCCGACTTTCAGACTTAGCATAAATCTTTCTGACTCCCCATTTTATGTCAGGATCCTTCATTAGCGTACACAGTTCATGCATTAACTCAAGTAGTGACTTCTCTGTAGTCATCTCTTTCTGTACGTAGTGTCTAGTATCTCTATCACTCATCTGTCAAATGAACTTTGTTGGGCACAGGATGGCAGGATCTTGGCTCTGATACCACTGAAATATTCCGAGCCAAATTTTTTCAAAATTTCAATTGCAACAAGCAGAGCAATCCACAGTCGTTAGGGTTAGCTCTAAACCAGAACGATACTGAAACAACTCTAACCAGAATGTACACCAGGATCCCGATGAGGGCAAGGTGTGAGCATTGGTCAGAGGATCTGAATGCAAAAATAGAACTGGAAGGAACTCTAACCAAGAATGGCGCCGATGATGGCGAGCATATGGTCAAAGGATCTTCTACCACTACAAGTACTGAAAGGGAACTCAACACCAAGTATGTGCTACCCAATCCAGTATGGAGCTGAGGCGACCATATGGCGGAGTGCTAAGAATTACAATGCTTTGAAGGGAAATAAGCTAGAATGCTGAAGTAACTCGACACCCAGAATGTGCTTTCTAACCCGGAGGGGGAAAGGAGCTACCATAGGGCGGAGATGTAAGATATTACAAAGCAATTACAGAATGTAAAGCATGAGTGTTACAAATCATGAAAAAGCAGGATTAAAGAACTGCTGCCAGTACTACTGCCAGCTTACAATAATTATGAATCCCTGCAAGATCAATATTAGAGCTCTTCAAAATTGTTGCAACAACAAGGAACCTTTTACAAAGCCTTTAATGATTTCTTAACTCCGATCCAAGGAAGAAAATGTAGATTTCTTAAATCTGGTTATGACAGACCTGCACTTAAAATAAATAACCAGCAACACAGAAATTCAATGAATAGCTCAAACTCCCTCAACTCTCACTCAAATTGTCTCAAATCTAATGCAATAGACCCTCAAAATGATGGCGCCTAACTTAGTAATAAGAAATGGCATCTAAAAATGGTTATTAATTACTGACACGAATCCCAAGGCACTCCAGAAAGTACGGCCTTCAAGGAATGACGAATTTGCATTATAAAATTATAAACTTCGTATTAAAATCTGCAAATATTCATGAAGGGGCGCCTCCAACAGGGAAACACAATGAGACAATACCCAGAATGAGAATGTTTAAGATTTGAGACTTGTGAGCAGAAATATACATTCAGCAGTCATGACCAGCAACTCTGGAATTGGCAGGAAATGATAAAACTCAACTACGAAGGATAGGAAACCAACTATAACTGAAAAGACAAATCAATAACACTCAAACCTCTCAACTAGTTGTTGTCTTTCAAGCAAGAAGAAGAGCCAAGCTAGGAGGCCTTCATTCCTCAAAGCAATCCCAAAGCCAATCTAGCAGCATAACATTCCTGTAGACAAAAGATAATCTCAATGATAACCAATGGCCTCCTTTTATAATTTTTAGATGATCTTTCTCGAAACCCTAAACTTCCTTTTCGAACCAAACCCTAATCCTCCAATAGAAGGCGTCCCACTTTTCCAAGCAAACTTTGACTTTTAATAATACTTTATTTCCTTCTTGAAATTGGCGTCCAATTTGAGCTTGGGTTAATCTTTACTTTATAAGAAATATAGTTAATTTCTTTCAATGAGGCGCCCACCCATAAAGACATCTTTTAAAACAACTTAAAGTGACGAGCTAGGCCAAGGGGGTCAATGTTAAAATATAACATTAAAACATGACTTTAATTAAATAATTTGATTTATCTCTCCAATTGTGCCCCGAAGCCATAAATGAGCAAGCCAACTGATCAGTCTGAAGTAGAAAGTCAACCATGCCGAAACCAACAGGAACACTGCCAGAAATAGAATTTACTAAAAATAGTAAATTCCTGAAGATGCTCAGAATGCAGAACATATCCTTTGCGAAGCTCTCACGAGAAAACCGGAAAGAATCGCCATTGAATCAACCAGCCTCGAGCAAAGGCATCAGCTTCAAAACAAGAAGCCCTCTTTACCTTAAGTAGCCCTCTGGTCAGGAATAGGCCAATAGTCCTTTGGAAAGATCATGCTTTCGAGAAGGGCACATTACAGGGTACTTCACTCAGCGGCCTTGCCTTCGTGTCATGTCCTTGAGTAGAGAAACTAATCCTCCTTTGTTTTGTGAAAATACAATGCTCATGTAGCTCTCAATCAATAGATTTCAACCAAGGTAATTGATCCCTTTTGAGCAAAATTTCAAGGCCCTTCTTGCTCATATGCCTGAGCCTCTTGTGCCAAAGCTCCGTCCTGTTGTCCACAACCGCCATCGCAGCGCCCACTTGAATGTGATTGGCTAGTACATAACAAAGTGCCCAATTTTCTTCCTCTTGCAATTACCAAAGCTCCTTTGGTCACCTTCCAATTGTTTGACTCAAAACTCAAAAGTGATGCTAAATGCTTAAGCATCCAACTGTCCCACAAAAATCAAATTCCTCAAGTTGAGGAACGTGTCTTACATCTCGCAACAACAAAGTATTTCCATTTTTCAATTTTGACATCACATCTCCTTTACCCATAATGTCACATGGTTCATAACTTCATTGTCACCAAGGTAGACCTTACCAAGTTTACCTTCTTGATAATTTTTGAAAACTTCCCAGCACGGAGTGGCTTGAAAAGAAGCACCGGAATCCAACACCCATGCATCGGTTGTAATTTCACTTGTTGACATTACTAAAGCATCTGCATGCTCTTCATATGTTGTATTTACTTCATTTTCCTTTGATTTATTTTCCACGTTTTTGTATGACCAACAATTCTTTTTTATGTGGCCTTCCTTGCCACAAAACCAGCAACCTGTATTTCTGCCCTTAGATTTAGATCTCATGTGAGATTTAGATCTTCTTCTATTATTATGTCTGCTCCGTTCTTGGGATCTTCCTCTATTGCCGAAAATCAAAGCCTCTCCGGATGAAGCACCTTGATGTTTTCTTCTCAAGTCTTCGTTGAGAAGAATTGTAGCCACACCATCAAGTTTCAACCCATTTTCTTTTTTATCGGATTCTTTGTTTCCAGATACTGAGTTACTAATTGTCATTACAACACCTTCCCAACTATCGGGAAGAGAACACAAAAGCAAAATGGCTTTGATTTCCTCTTCAAAATTAATATCAACAGAGGTTAATTGGCTGATTATGGTATTAAATTCGTTTAAATAATTGGAAATGTTGCTGCCTTCATTTTCAGATTGAACAATTTCTTCATCAAGAAGACTCTATTAGCAATTGAAGCCCTCTCATACATGCTTGTTAATCGGTCCCATAAACTCTTCGCTGTCTTCTCGGATGCAACATTAAACAAGACATTGTTGGAAAGGGAGAGGATGATCGTTGCCACAGCCTTTTGGTCCAACATATTCATATCATTATTAGACATTTTTTTCGGGCTTGTTTGTCTTTCCTTCTAATGCAATTGAGAGATCCTTTTGAATTAAGCGAGCTCATACTTGTAGCTTCCAAATCCCAAAATTCTGATAAGAGAATTTTTCAATTTTTGCCTCTTCCATCTCTGCTCAATCTCCACAACTTCTCCTATGCTTTGATACCAATTGTTGAATTTAAAAAACAGTTGGAGATTAACTTTAATTAACTAGAACAACAAATTAAATAATATAGCACACAATAAAGCAATTACATAGTGACAACTGCAATTACGTGGTTCACCATTAATGGCTACGTCCACGGGAAATGAGATATCTTTGTTTTATTATATTTTGTTCAACAACTTACAAACTTGTGTATCAATACACATCATTAAAGATATATAAAAAATATTGTTTTAGAAGCCCCACATGTGAGGTAAATGAAGAGCCATTGTGGAGGGAAAAAAGGAGGCCACAACTGTTGAACTTCACATTCCAACAGTTTGGGGGCAATGCCCCTAGTGGGGTTTGTTGTGACCTTTTCACACATCACCGCATTCAAAATGGGGATCCCATAATTTTTGCTCCGTTCGGGTCTTTTGGCTTTGGTTTTGTGGCTGTCTCTCTTTGTTTCGTCTATCTTTCTGGGGATGTACCCACCTTTTGGCCTAATTTGGAATTTTGGCTAAGTTTGAAGTGCGTTTTAGCGAATTAGGGTTTTCATTCTTCTGGCTAACTTGAGGTCAAATTAAGTTGGCAAGTTGAAATTTGAGCTTGGCATTGCAATCAGGAGGCTTCAGGCAGGTTCCCATTAAAGTTTCATTAAATTTCGACAACTTACTATTTTTAGTAAGTACTCAATTTGGGACCTTTTCCTTAGGACTTTTAAAATTCTAACTGCTTCACCATGTTTAGAGCCCTTCAAGCTGCTTGCCTACAAAATTTGAGCAAATTCTGACAACTTTCTATTTTTAGCAGTTCTAGCTTCAGGAGCAATTTTTAGGGTTTGCATGTATGATTTTTCAATGCATGTCAAGATAGTCTTTCTGGGTTTTTCGAGAGCTTTGCGATGGTATAACATGCAAGTCAAGGTGATGACTTTCTATTTTTAGCAGGTACCCCGCATGCAAGCCAGTTTTCTGAGTTTTTTTGGGTTTTTTGAGATCTTTCGGGCAATATGACATGCAACCAAGTCCGACAATCAGTTGATCACTTTTTCAGGCACTTACTATTTTTAGCAAGTTCACTCCAGCAGTCGCAGATCTTCAGTTTCAGGAGTAGGGCAGTTCAGAACAAAAACGGAGTTGAACGGAGGTCAATAGAGGCACATGCAAATGAAATTAGGGTTTCCAACTTTGGTGCCTAAAATGATGGGAAAAATTTGAGAAAAATGAAAAACGGATATATCCCATTGCGATCAACATCTTTCAAGGAATCTATTGGTAAAATTTGAGCATAATCTGCATACTTACTATTTATAGTAAGTCACTTCCAGAACAGGGCTAAAAATAGCCGGCGAGCATGAAAGGCAAGTGTGAACAGGTTAGATAGGTTAGGAGGATCACGTTGGGAAAATATCAAGACACGAGGAGTTGCAGAAGTTCGAGAATCAAGAAGTTACTAAAAATAGAAAGTGAGGGCAAGCAGGTTGAAAATAAGCTAAGTGTTCAGGTACGCCAAGGTGGGAGACAGGAAAGCACAAATTTGTCTAAGGCATGAGTTTTTAGAGCTCTGGAGTGGAAATGCACCCAAGTGAAGAACGCATAAGAATTTGCTAAGGCATTGGAAATAGCAGACCCTTCCTAGATGCGCCCAGCTTGATCCCCCCCC
The DNA here is from genome assembly GCA_007258455.2 of Sequoia sempervirens. Lineage (NCBI taxonomy): Eukaryota > Viridiplantae > Streptophyta > Pinopsida > Cupressales > Cupressaceae > Sequoia > Sequoia sempervirens. Next base: position 16,941 of record VDFB02237020.1, read on the forward strand.
AAATGCGCCCTCAAGTTGGAGAAAAATTCTCTAAGGCACAAAATGTAAGCACCACCCCTCATATGCGCCCATCATGGAAAAGATGGAGAAATTTTTCTAAGGCATGGGAAAATGGTGTAACCCCTTCTCAAATGCGCCCAAGGTAAAATGAGTGAAGTCTTGAGAAATTCCTAAGGCCCAAACATGGAGGAGACACCTCCATATGTGCCTAGCTTAACATAAGTCTAAATGCACCCTATGATGAGAAAAAATTGTCAAAGGAATGAAGACGCTGACAAGGGTGAAATGCGCCCTCAACTTGAAGCTCCCCCTCTAGAATGCGCCCTTAACATGAAGAACACCTATCCAAATGCGCCCAAGGTAATATGTGGCGTAATAAAATGGAAGTTGACCCCTCCAAATGCGCCATCAAGACATGAGAAGTTTCTAAATCATGAAAATTAAATGACATCACCACCTCTAGAATGCGCCTATCATGGAGAGGATGGAGGAAAATATTCTAAGACAGGCAAAAATGGAAGCAAACCCCTCCAAATGCGCCCAAGATTGGAGAGGTTAAAATGAACATTAGTGAAAAATATTTTCAAGGGTGTAAAATTAAATGAACCCCTTCATGTGCTCCCTTGATAAATAAGTTTGAAAATATTTTCTAAAGCTAAGATTTTTAAGGGAAAATAAATACGCCATGGCTTATGCGTAAATTGGATGAAGTATATGTTCTAAGTGCGCCTAAGGATTAAATATTTTCTAAGGCAAGAGAAGAAATTTTCAAAGAGAGAAATAATATGCCTTAGCTCATGAAGGATGGTGGACGCCCAAAGTCTTTTGAGATAAATTTTTCTAAGGCACATGATTTAATATTTTCTAAGATGTGATTTTTTTTTAAATGCTTACATGATGAAATACGCTTGTGCCAAAAGGATGAATTTTTGAAGTATTACAGGGGTCAAATATTCCTTATTTTAAATGCCAAGTGCTGCAAATTGCCAGAGGAGGGAAATTCGAACTTCTACATGAGGAAGAATCTTCAGCAATAGAAAATTTTATGATAGGTAGGGTCAACCTTCTGACAACTCGCCCATGAATGTGCTCAAGTTAGAAAATGCTGAGTAGTGGAGAGAAGAAATTAAATGAGTCTGCTAAAATAAACTTCCCTCCTGAATTTGAAAATATTCTCAAGCTCAATTATTTAAGTCATGAAAGTTTTCATTTTCTTCACCATTTGCAAAGTACGAATTTGAGACTCTGAAGGTGAAGAAAATCGAAGTTGAAGAGAAGTTGCAAAGTGAGCAAGAAAGTTTCTAAGTGTTGAGAAGATATTAATATTGCTAAAGAGTATCGAGGTTTGAAGTCAGAATTTTAGTGCTGGAGCTCTTCATTTTCAAAGTTCGCCTCACCCTTTCACAGTCTTGAGGTGATTTTTTTTTCTTAGTTAAGTTTCTAATAGATATCTTTTATTTTTGCAAGATGGCTGAAGTAAACAGAGAAGCGACTGCAAGAGAAAACAAGGCTGCAAATGCTAAATCCAGCAAAGCCAGTGTATCCAAGCAGGGAGTGATCAAGAAGTTGAGCAAGCCGTTTCTTCCGGAGTCAAAGTTTACTTCGAAGTTGGGAGAGCTGAGTGACACAAATCTTGGCTCATTCAATTTGGGAGCGCTCAGAAGTCGAATGCATGGGATAGGTGACTATCCTCCGTTAGTCACAACACATAATATTGTGAAGAGTGGACTTTATGCAGGTGCTGGTTTTTAGCCAGCCATTCAATATCCAGAGTTGATCATGGAGTGCGCCAATTGCTACAAACCAGAACGAAGAACAATTGTTTCACCTGATGGAAAATTGTTTGCCAATCTCACGCCTGAAGCCATTAGAGAGGCGTTTGGAATTCTTGCTTCTGAGGGGATGATTTACAGAACAAGAGAAAGGGTTGAAAGAATGTATGCTTCTTCTTTTGAGAGGTGTGTAGGATTGATAAATTCTGTTTGGATGCAAAAACCCAGGCCTACTTGCACCAAGCTGCCCAAGCAGACAATTTCGGATGATGTAAAGCAAGAACATTGTGACCTGATTATGATGCTCGGCAGGGTGAATGGAAGTCCCAATCATATATCTTCAAGCCGTGGATGTTCTATTTCATTAGCATCGTGTTAGAAGGCAAAGACCATGTAGACTGGGTGAGGATGATAAGTGATAATATACATGAATAGTTTAGAAATCTGAGAAGAACAAAGACCTTTTATATGAGTTTATATGTGATTTATATGCTGGCTTGAATGACAAAATACAAGGGAATATCCTATAAGGAGCCAATTGGGTGTGGTCCTGAGCAGTTTAAGATACATGAGGCTTGCCCGCAGTTGCACTTGAACAACACCTCTCACTTCAAAAGAGTTAATGATGCCTTCACGATGCCCATAACCAGGACTCTTCAGCGGAGAACTCATCAAAGAATATCAAATGAAGCTTAGGAGCTGATTGAGAGGTATGGATTGTTGTTTATCCAATTTCCGAAATTCACATATATAAGGCTGTAGGGGTTTGCATCATATCCTTTCAGATTGCCAAGATACCACACGAACAAAATATTGATGCTAGAGATACTAGGCAGCTCATTGCCTATGATAGAATTCAGAAAAAAGAAGAAGAAAGGAGGGCTAGATTTCCCTATTGTTATGGGAAATTCAGATGAAGTTTGTCCCACCTTGCAAGCAGCCAAGGAAGTTGAAGATGAGTTGCAATTTTTCCACCTCTCGTACCACACTTGCAGGCAGGATTATGATCCTTATAGGAATATCAGAGTGGTGCTGATTGAGGAGTTTAGACACAAGGCACATATTGAGGATTTCTGAGCTAATGCGGTGGATGATGCTGAGATTAGGAGAATGATGTTTTCTAGGATACCTTTGAACATGATTAGAGAGTGCGAGATTATTCCAGTTCCAGACTAGGTGGATGAGGATGTGAATGTTATGCAGCTTGATTATGAAACAGTGAGAAGTACAACAACCCCTCTTCTTGATTGGTCAGAGCCGAAGATTACAGATTTGGACACATTATGCATACCAGTGTTGACATTTACGAGAAATTGGGTGTAGAGGCATGTGAATAGACTTAAGAGTAGGTCAATTACTCTCACTTATAACTTGATGGGTGACCAGAGGCCACCAACAGTCAGAAAAAGGAACAGGTTGCCCAAGCTTCAGAACCACGAAGAGAGGAACAGGTTCAGCAGGTGCCTCAGCAAGTTGAGGAAGCATCATCCACACCATCATGGGCTTGCTCTCCAATTGTACAAGAGGTCTCATTGTTTGCAGACCAAAGAAGTAGATTGAATGAAGAACAAGAGTTACAGGAAGCGAATCAGCCACCCCATAGGGAGTCAGTTGGTCAAAGTGTCAATGCGCCTAGAAGAGAGAACCAGCAAGAAGAAGAGGAAAAAACAGCAACAGGCACCCACTTCCAGCAATTCATTGAGGCAGCTTTAGAGGATGAGACTATTGCGGGGCAGGAGGCTCAAGTTTCAGGAGAAGATGCCCAATAGACGAAGATTGATGAGCCTCATCATAATGTTAATAGAGAAGAAGTGCATGAAGAAGAAGCGAGAGAGGAGCAGCCACTTATTGTTTGTGACCCGCAGCAGGCAGTGTCGGATTGGCTAAGGGAAAGAATGAGAAGGGATCCTATTGAGGAGACTGACCCAACGATTGAGATGGAAGAATTCCTTAGTAGAATCAGTGCACCGCCAGAGAAGAAGATGGAAAGAAAATTCTCAAAGATTTCTACGGATGAGGATGGTTCTCGCACATTGCATGTGGCCGTTCCTAGGATTGAGTGTGATCGAGATGATGCTGTTCCGGAAAATTATGTGGTCACCACTATGGAATTAGGCCGCCCTATAGGGGCTCAGATAATTGAGGAGTGTGATAGCTCCTATTAGGCACTCAAGGACAGGTTGCTCCAAACCGAAGGAAAGTACAAACGATTGAAGAAGGAGCATAGGACATTGGTTGGTTATGTGCAACAATTAGCTCGTTCATGTGGGCAGGAGAATCCAATAATTGACCTTCCAGTGGAACTCCCGAGAGAATCAGTTAGCGGCTTGGAGGATTTGAGGAAGATGGCTCAGGAGGCAGATAAGTGGGTTGGCAATGTTCGCACTAAGACAAAGAAGTTCATGGAGGATCTCGCTCATTCTTATCAGTAGGCCTCGAGCATTCTAGTGCGCATGGACACTGTTGATCAGGCTTGGAGCGAGATCCATGTCTATCAGACTAAGACTGTTCTTCGTTTGGAGGCTTTGATGCACGTGCCCTTGCAGACTTTGGTGGTGGGAGGTGTGATACAGGAGGGTGACAGGTATGACTTCACCAGTTGGTATTATTCAGTGGTCACGGGCCGAGGTTTCTTCAATGCAACACAAGCAGATTCAACTAGAGTTAGAAAGGCTATGGGAAATATTCTGGAAGGAGTCTTGAACACACTCGAGTCAATATTTGCTAGAAGATTGACTCCGGAGGAGATGACTACAGATGGCCTAAGAAGTCGATTGGAGCCCGTCTTCTCGGATGTGAGATCATTTGTCCAGGTGAACTTCAAGAACATTTCAACCTTCTCCAACATTATTTAGAGTACTCAGGATGCCTTAGTCGCTTGGAGAAAATCTTGTACTCGGCATGGGCAGACAGTCATGGTGCTTGAATTTCAGCTCAACGATATTCCACCTATTTCAGTTCAGGAGGTTGAGGCGGTGTTAGCCAGATTCATTGAATTCGCGGTCAAAGAGGAGGAGAATGGAAATGCCTTGTTGGATGATGACCTTCTAGAGGATGATGGTGGACATTAATTACTCATTATGACTTCAGGAGAAAGTGGGAATCTTTTGCTCATTTATTACCCCACTCCTCCAATTTCTGGCAGTTTTTAGGGCAGAATCTTGACTAGGGCTTATGTGGCTCAATCTAAGCCCTTCATTGTAATTCAATCTGGGCCGTCCATTGGAATTGGCCATCTATAAAAGGGGCACCCCCCCTCATTTGTATCATATAGGAAGATAGAGAGATAGCTAGGAGTTGGTAGACATAGAGGAATAGAGAGCATAGATTGATGGCATTGCATAGATTAAAGAGGAAGGAAAGTTCTCAAATTGAATGCTTTGTAAGAGATTGTTGTGAACACTCCTATAATAATTGTGGGTAGCTAGCAAGATTTCTTCATCCTTCCAATTCACATAGAATCTTAAAGTAGAACTTAGAATATAATAGATTTCATTTCACGCAAATAGATAGTTGTGGAATGTGGTGGTTGAATTAAGCAAGCTTCGTTAATCCATACCACTAGTGGGCTCATTGATGGTGAGTTCGCCTTGCGTGGTCAACTGGAACAGTTTAGACTTAACTTCGATTATGATTTATATGCTGGTATGTGTCGTTGTGATGGTATCTTCATGTTAAGTTGTGATCTGAATACCCCTAGTTACAGCTTTGAAGATTGCACCGGTTCTGTGGAAGTTGTCCAAGGTGAGGCAAAGCAGAACTTGGTTGAAGTTTGTGAAATTTGATCTCCACGTCCCACGCCTAGAGTAGACCATAGCATTTTTAATCCCTGCAACCATTCAAATTCCACACTTTCTGGTTAGTTTAGGAAATCTATCTTCACTGATAAATCTTCCGAATCTTGGAAAACCCCTTTCTCTGGAGTGAACAATTGTGTAAGTCCCCTTGAAATACCAACAAATCACATCAAGCCAACTGAGTTTGCGTCCACTGCATAAAAGGAACCTTGGAGTTGAATGCATGATCTTTCGCAATCTTAGCATGCAGGAGATTTTGATCAAGAGAGGATAGAGTGACTGTTGGAAACTTTATTTTGTGTTGGTGCGGTCATAAAACACCCGTCAACAGGGTTGAAGGGTAGCGCCCCTCGTGGGTGTTTGGGGGCAACGCCCCTAGTGGGGTCGAGAGGCAATGCCCCTAGTGGGGATCTAGGGGCAATACAAACCACACAAGCACAAATTAAGGTTTTTTGAAACCTCACAAACCTTCGTGACACGCTATTTTCAGAATTTTAACATTTTTTAAAGCATTGTGTTTTTTTTTTCTAAAAAGTTATTTTTTTATGGGGATTGCTAGCCGTCCCTAGGACCGGTGAGGACGTTTGTGACGTCCTCTAACTGTCCTAGGGACGACAAGCCACCCCCTCTAATTTTTTGGGACATCCCCAATTTTCGAGACATCCCCTGCATTTTTTTTTTGCAATTTGGGGACGACTTGAGGATGTCCCTTAGGCATCCCCTCATCCTCGAAACATCCTGGAAATAGGGATGCCCCAAAAAATGTTGGGGACATGTCCCTAGGTTTCCCTGAAACTACCCCATAACTGCTAGTTTTAGCTCTCACACCAATATTTATCTTCCACTTTAAAATCATCCCTTTTTCCATTTATTTGCCAACTTTTTCGTGTCTTTGAAAACCATGATCTGGTATCATAACTTTTTGAACCAAATTCAAACTCACATTAGAGACTAGTGTCAGAATCAAAGCTGGTAGGATCATATCAAGAATGTCAAATAAATACAAAACGATCACACCTTTCATTGTCATAGTCCCTGCTGATGAAGGAGTAATGCTAGTTTCTACCAGCATGATGGATTTTCTGATGGGCTGCAACTTTTACTGTTCCTCATAGTCTTCATTGGGCCATGGGGTAAAGTTTAATTGGCTTTTGGCAAGATGGCAGACAGAAACACTACAGGGAGTGTAGGGTTTTGCTCTTGTCTGTGAGAATTTGGCCAATAGCTATGAACTCAGTTTAGTCACTCTGAAGCACCTCTCTGCCAAGATGAGAAAAGCAAAAGGAATTTTTTGTTCTCAGCCCATAGCCACCATTACATTCTCTGTGCCATTACCATAGCCTCTGCTATCTTTCTGCATCCACAAACTCACTTGTTTGATCTCCTTATTTCACTGCTTTCATCAAGGCCATGTCAGAAAATGAATTGAGCCCCATTGAAGAGAGACTGTCCTTCCGCTCTGATACTATATTGCAAATGCAGATGGAGGACAATGAGCAAAGGTTTATTAATGAAGCAGAAATATAGACTGGAGAGGGTTGGTTAATTGACAACTGACTATTCAACCATCTGACTAACTGACAATATGATTAAATAATAATAATAATGACTCATTCTTGTTTAATATTATGTGTATCCCTATTACAATGAATTAATAGTAATTATATATTCTAACAGTATGTGCGACTGATTTGACTAATAATTCACTTTTGGTATTGCTTGTATTCATGATTTTCCATCCTGCATTTGTTTTCTAATGGGTATTTACCATAATGTTTACTATTTTGCTTCAGTAGTGAATCACATGCATGCCTGTTCCTTCCATATTTTTGAGTAGCTTTTGTAAACTCATTTTTCTCATTTCTTGCATACTCTTTCATACCTGAGCAGAGTGTGGAGCAAATAGGGAGCAGAGGTGCTCGGATGAACATAGAAAGCGATCAGCTTCACCTGTATTCAAGTATCGATATTGAGGTAAAGTTTAACTGAAGTAACATTTTCTGGTCAAAATATATTTTTTTGTACTGCTTATAACATACTTGTTTAGCAGTTGTAGGTTATTCAATGTGAATATTTCACACATTTAATAGAGTTAAGAGTTTATTGAATATGGATAATTACAGTTACTTTAAGATTAAAAAGTGTTAATCATTGTGACACTACTAATTTTGTCACATAATCATGGAATTTCTTTATGTAAACTTCTAACATTGCATATTGTTTAACCTTCCCATTGAAATCTGAGCTTCATCAAGTTTTAAAGGTCTAGAAAAAAATATTTGAAGAATTATTTGCAATGAAATCAGACAATGCAGAGAGGAATGCAAGATTCTGCTGGTTATCTCAATTAGAAGAGAACATCATTCTGCATCAGGAACACTTGCTGGTTCATCTTCATTTCCAGGTTGAAAGAACACTCACTAAATGCATGGCTTTACACTGTAAATCTTGCAAAATCTATTGTGAGGACAATAAATACACATGTACCTCTCTGTGTCACATTTTGTAGTCATTATGCATTTTCCTTTTCCTTGGTTTTATCTTCTTTTAATTTTTTCCAATATGCACACCATATTCCTTCACCAGAGTTTCTATTGAAGAAGGTCCATTGTCATTTGAACCAATATATTATCTTTTGTTCATGCATTTTTCTTGTGTATTTTACAATTTGTAGCTGTCTAATGCTTCATCATAAGTCAATGGCGTTGATTTTTGTTGGGCTTACTTTTTGGTAACAATTTAGTGAGCTTATAGGTAAATTGGAGACAACTCTTGCAGACGGGCACGGAGGTATTGATCTATGATAGCCTAATTTCTTTTGCAATGCTTTCCTTAATCTATTCCATTGCTTGAAAATTTCAAATGTTCTTTAGCCCCAAGATGATTTTTAGGTTAAAAATGTTTTTGACCAGACTATTTTTCATGTGTCCTATTCAGACCTAGGTAGTTAAATTTTCTTAGGGATAGCTTCTAGATGTCTCTAGCAATGTGCATATGACACTTGCCACATGCACATGTGGAGTTCTCACCCTAGCCCAACTATGTTCTTGTCTCACCCTTGCCTATATATACAAGGATCTCTATGTACATTTGTATTATGATGGTTGTATTAGTATTGGCAAGATAATATTTAATTTTGTGTCTCTCCCTTGTTGAAGGTTCTTTAGTGCTGCAGAAGATTCTTGCTCTTGTAAAGTTGTTTTGCCAAATTCAATATGCCATTAAACTTTGAATTTGCAAGCCCTTTCTCTTTTTTGGGATATCTTTGCTAAGTTTTTTTATTTTCTTGTGCATCCTAGCCCAAATCTGACCTCAGTTGAGTTTAATAGGCCCACATTTGTATGGATTGACAATAAACTTGAATAGGGTTTGGCGATTGTACTTGAAATTTTTTTGTTGGTTGGCCTCCATACCCTAGCTGTACGACATCCATATCGTTGGTATATTTGTACATGTCTTGGGCATATTCCTTGGTTGGTGTCACTCTATGTGCATATACCTTTTGTATATTTTAAGGGTTTTTTTTTAAATCTAAGTTTTTTATTGCATAGGGTACTTGCAGATCCTATTAGTACAATGTTGGCGTGGGGTAGCACTAAGGTAAGGATTGTCCTTGCGGCCTATGTACTACGCAATGAGTGCTCTTCAAATTAGGAGAGGAAGCTCCCTCGTTGTGCTTGACAAAGTATTTGCAAGGAAATAAACTAAACTAAATCCTGTCTTTTTGTTTCAGCTGTAGCGGCACAAGACTTTCTTGAAAGAACTTATACGTTGCAGCTGAGTTTTCTCTGGTTTTGCAGATCTACCAACTACAACTAAACTAATCTATCCAATCTCCTCAAGAAAATCAGAGCATGAGGAAACGGAGCAAGGTTATGACTATCAGACGATAAACGTGTTTACATTCTCTACTTGAAGGCAAGGTGGCGCAACTATCATCTCAATCTAAACCAGTTTATTGGGCACAAAACAGATTTAAGAATTTACCATGACAATCTTATGAAACCCTATGTGGCATAACACTTGATCATAACAGTAAAGACTTACTAAACGGCTTTTATCATCAAGATCTTTATGAAACCCTGTGTGGCATAAAGAATTCACAAAACAGATTTATCTAAACTATGAGAAGATTTACCATGATAATCTTATGAAACCCTATGTGGCATAACACTTGATCAGCATAGTAAAGACTTCACAAAACGTTTTTATCACAATCTTACGAAACCCTATGTGGCATAACGCTTAATCATAACAATAAAAAGATTCACAAGACAGATTTATCTAAACTATGGAAAGAATTCACCATTACAATCTCTTGGAACCCTATGTGGCATAACAATTAATTGCAATAGCGAAGACACATGAACAAATACCAAAAGAGCAATATTGAGGGCAAGGTAGGCGCAGCATATATTTCTCTCTCAAGCAAAAGTTATTTACAAATGAGCAAAAACTCTTATTTATATACATCAAGGTGTAGGTAACCTAAAATCACCTTGGAGTTCCCTTTCTGATTCTTGCAATGCATGCAAGATGTCGTAAACCCTAATGAAGTAAACTATACAGGTTAAGCTGAAGCTACCATCAGTTAACCAATACATTTAACCTAAATAGACAATGTGCAAGCATGCACGTCCTTATTTAAAGCAAAGTTAACTGGCCACTACCTTCAGTTAACTGGAAACCCTAACCCTAACTCCTGTGATGATAATTCCAAGAATGAGATAAGCATGTGTTAAGTCAGCAAGTAAACTCAAGACTGAAAGTCGAGTTAACTGCTGCTCATGACTCAACCCTCGAAATTAACTGCAGGTTCCAACTGGCAGATCACTCCATGTCAACTCGGTCTAACACTTCGACCAAGAACTCATCGATCTCTCTGTCATCTGGCACTTTGATGCTGCTAAAAATAACAGTCTGTTTCTTTAGTTCTCTGCCACTTTCTCTAATTGTGTGCATACCCTCTTTACAATCTTTAATTAGCCTTTAAAGGCTGGCTGCAATCGAAATATTCTCTCTAATTTGAGCCATAGGTTCACCTTCAAGGCTGTCACAAATCATCTTCTCAAACTCTGCTTACACTGTCAACTCAACATACGTGCCATCTTCAAGAAGATAATGACACGGAATCTGAACAACGAAACCGCTGACAAGTGCGAGCACTCCAACTACATCATCCTTGAGTGAAAACAACTCGGAAGAAATCTTTTCACATATTTCCGTTCTGAGAAGGTGCTGCTCTTTCCAAGTAAAAACTTTATCTTGATCTTCGACCATCTCCAAGGCATTGTATGCAACTGACAACTGAGATACAAGAACACGATCCTTCGCCAAACTCTCTGCAACTGCAATCTCAAGTGACTGAACACCCTGACGAAGCTTATGTGCATCACTCCTCAACTGATACATATCCGCAAGAAGACACCGACCAGCAGCAACTAAACTATCAGTCCAGTTGTCCAAAAGTCTGCCATGACTGACTAACTGATCCAATTTTCGTTGTTCTGCAGGTGTACTCTGAGGAAGAACAGGTGCTCTATTCGGATTCCCATGAACAAGATCAGAAATGTATTGACGAAGTTTACTATTTTCAGCCTTGAGTAAGGCTTTATCTTCTCCATCCTTTGTAATACGCTCTTCAAGATTATTAGTGACAATCTTAAGAAGAGTCACGTCTGTCTCTCTAGTGGTCCTGCCAAGATTTGCCTTAGTAAATGTAAAGTCACCCACTTCGACCTCATCTAAGCTTTTACCCTCTGGAGGAACTGCAACTTCAATCACAATCTCTGATTCTGGGGTCTTTTCAATATGCACTTGTTTCTTTATCTTCTTGTTTGACCTTTTCTGATAAGGCTCACCAAACTCAGATAAATCAAGATTGTATGACGGTTCACGCCTCTGTCTCCCTAAAGATTTCTCGAGCCAACAAGAATGAACAATATTTTCAATCCGAGGAGAGACTGTCCCTGATGTATCAACCTGTGGTGGTTCAGGTGTCTCCGATCCTGCTTGAACTGGTGTCTCAGGCTCAGAATCTATGTCAATAGGTTGTACACGAGGTGAACTAGGAGGTGAAACATGAGGCTCAGCTTGAATAACTGTCTCTACCGGAACCTCAGGAACATTCTCAACCTGTTTCTGCTTCCTCTTACGAGTAGCTCTCTTCCCCGTGTTTCCACTGAGTTTAACCCCTTCTGGAGGTATTATAATGGCTTTGACTCTAGGTCTTGCCCTAGAAGTAGAAGGCAACGAAGAGAAATCCTTTGGCGGCTCTGCTACAGGAACTGACTTTCGCGTTCGTTTGCTCTCCAAGAACAACTTGCTAGTCTTTATAACTGATCTAGAAACCTCTTCAATAGAAATATTCTCCTTGGCGAACCAATCAGGTGAGCGAAGTGGCTGCCTAGCAACTTGATCTTTGACATATGAATTAAGAAGAACCTCTCCATCATCATCCGACAAACCATCAACATCTTCTAACAGATAATCAGAGAGCTGTCCAACAGTAAGTCTACAATAGTGACGACGACGAACCTCGAACTCATCTTCACAGTTAGCCCAGAAATCTTCAAGTGCTGGCTTGTGTGCAATCCCTCGCTCTAACCGATCTGCATAATGACCGAGAGGATCATAGGAACGCCTCTCAGTGTATGTCTTGAGTTTGAACCTTTCTATCTCAGTAGACATCAACCTGGCATCTGTCGCCGCATTGCATGTGTAAATTCCCAATGTGAATGGAAAATTAGCAGCAGTCTTATGACGACTACGAAGAAAGAAGTGAACATGTTGCATTTGTCTGAGGAACTCCATGAAAATGAGCTTGTCTGACGAATATCTAGGCAACATCAGGGGCTCTCCAACATACCCATAAACACGAAGGTATGTGAAAGTAGGAAACTGTATGAACCAATCTGCCCAAGTCTCCATTGCTGATTTGGCCTCGGCTGAAATGCGAATGTGCATCTCGTCATCAAGATCCCTCACGGTTCTCATGAAGAAGTGATCATTAACTGCTCGGAAGTCCTGCTCGGATTGAGAAAACTCCAACTGAGAATAATATTCATGAACACGCTGAACACCGAGAGTGCCATTAGTTTTTAGAAGTCTGCAGCTACCTTGAAATGCAACCAAGTACACCAAGTAGGATATCATATGAAATTCATGATACTTGAGAAAATTAGTAATTTGCTGATGTAAGCAATCACTAATCAGCATAGCCCAGTCAAAACGCTCTGTACCATCAAGAATTCTG